>CAUYRH010139166.1:0-23133 GCA_963574655.1 Perodicticus potto | reverse complement strand
CCGCCGCCTGTCGCTCGCGGTTAAAAGGGCCGCCCGCGGGGAGGACAGGCGGCCCCAGTTAGACGCGAGCCCGTGCTCTGGCGCTGCAGCCCGACCCCCGGCGCCACGAGGAAGCGCGACGGGGGCTCAAAGGCAGCGCGTCGCCGACGGCTCACACCGACACCAGCGTAGGGGTCAAACCGTTTTATTGAAGGGAACTGGGGGCGGGGAACAAAAGCGCGTGGGATGATGCGATCCGACGTCTTCGGCCAGGCCAGGGC
Source organism: Perodicticus potto (assembly GCA_963574655.1). Classification (NCBI taxonomy): domain Eukaryota; kingdom Metazoa; phylum Chordata; class Mammalia; order Primates; family Lorisidae; genus Perodicticus; species Perodicticus potto. The sequence continues at coordinate 22,873 of CAUYRH010139166.1, read as the reverse complement.
AGACCAGGACCTGTAAGATCGACCGCGAAGGTGAGCGGGCTGCGGCCTGCCACTGACAGGTCGGCCTGTCCCGCCCCCGCCTCCGCTCCAGCCGGCTCAGACTCCAGTTCGCATCACCCGCGTCAGCAGTCTAACACGTGCTTTAATGAGAAAGTCATCACGGCCGGCCGGCCAGCCGCGCGCCTCCCTCCCTGCTCCCGGGATCGGGCCCACCCGGCCGTACAGCCAACTCGGCAGGTACACCTCACCTCCTTAGCTTTGCGACCGCGGAAAGAATGGGGGAGCGCCTACCGCGTCTACTTAAAGGAGCAGACCGGAGGTGGTTGGGCGGGCTTTGCCGCTATTAACCAATAGTAAGTCAAACGTCGACCACGTGCGTTTAAAGTGGCCTGACGATTGGCCGTACTTGCTGAGTCCTCCAGCGTGTAGACAGCTCTGATACCAACCATAGAGGTGGGCGTCGTGGAGACGCTGAGCGTTTGAGTGACGAAGTGTCTGGAGTGCTTCGGAGTTTATTTTGATATCTTCTCCGCAGGCGTGTGGTTGGCGCACCTCTCTGCGGTACTGAAAACAAAGCTTTACAAGCAACAGGAGACAAGTAATGCCTAACTGGTATGAGATAATTGTGTGCCAAGAGCTAGGTTAGGGGTGGCACCTGTGGCTCAAGGACTAGGGTGCCAGCCCCATATACCGGACGTGGTGGGTTCAAACCTAGCCCCGGCCAAAAACTGCAAAAAAAAAAAAAAAAAACAGAAGGAGCTAGGTTAGGAGTTGAGGAGTAAAACTGAACAAAACTGCCCCCGAGTTCAGCATAACCTGTGGTGGTAGAAAGAGCTTGTCTTTTCAAGCAGATTGCAGATTGCAACCATATCCTGAGTTTGTGATGCTCTATGACCTTGGTCATTTAACCATAGAGCTCTGTTCGCTCTATGACCTTGGTCATTTAACCTTTCTGAGCCTCGATTTCTGAAAATTAGGAATATCCCCCCGAAAGTTGTAAGGATTAAGTGAATTAAAAGTCAGTCACCTGGCACATTTTTAGTGCTTTAGGGGAAAAAAAAAACTGTTTTTAAAGGACTGGGGAAACTTTTGTTACTGCAAAACTCAAAAGAAAGAAAGCCTGACTTTGAGAAAACTAAAACTGCTTTGCAGATTTTGTTGAGCTCATTCCGTGAGTCCAGAGGCCGGGCTATTCACTGGATATCCACGTATATGAATAAGAACCGGCTCTCCCCGCCCAGGCTTGCTTTACTGGGAGAGGGACAGTGGACAGTGAGCAGTCACACTCTCTGGTTGTCTCCCTGGTGAATTTTTTCCCCTTCATAAAGAAAATTTATCACTTTTTGTAATAATGAAAGCATTTCAGACTGGATTTATAATTGAATGGGGCTCTTATATTCATTATTGTCTGCCTAGTCTAAATTTTTTAATGCCTTTTTTGTGCTATTTTAGGCAGCACATACAGTGAAATTGGGAAGATACAGAGATTAGCATGGTCTCTGGGGGGGAAAAGATTACTCTTTGATCCAAAGCAAATAATTATTTGACAAGTGTTTAGTACCCTCTAGCTGATTATTTATTTTATTGCTATTTAAATTTCTGTTATTTTGACATTTTGGTACAGTTTCTACTTTGAGGAAAGTATTAAAGTTTTCTTTGTGGCCTAAGCTACCAATTTTTTGTAAGACTCTTGAAATGAGGTATTCACTATCGTGTACAAATGCAATGTAAAATTTTTATTAATTTAACCTTGTTGTGTTATAATCATGTGGTCCAGATCTCTACTTTGTGTATTATATAACTGATTGCAAGTGTGTTCACTGTCATTTATTGAAAGGGATGTGTTAGGAGTATGCTTCAAATACCAAATGCTGACAAGGATGCCGAGCAAGATGAGTTTTGTTCCATTACTTACATGTGGAGATGCAAGATGGTGTATCCATTTTGGAAAAGCTGGTCAGTTGCTGATAAAGTCAAGTCCACTTATCATGTGACCCAGCAGTCCCTAGGTATTTAACCAAGAGAAATGAAAACTTCTGTTCACACAAAATCCTGTAAATAAATGTTTATAGCAGTGTTATGTATAACCCTCTCCCAATGAAGTGTAATGAACTTTTTTTTTGTGATGGCGTCTCACTCTGTCACCCTGGTAGAGTGCTATGGCGTCACAGCAACCTCAAACTCTTGGACTCAAGTGATTCTCTTGTCTCAGCCTCCTGAGTAGCTGGGACTACGGGCACTCATCCTAACTCCTGGCTGTTTTTAGAGAGGGGTATTTTCGCCTTTGCTCAGGCTGGTCTCAAACCTGTGAGCTCAGGCGATCCACCCGCCTCAGCCTCCCAGAGTGCTGGGATGTATAAAAATCTTTATGGACATTTGTCTGCATTTCATTTGGGAGTGAATTACAGGGTCATGTGAAAAGTTTGTATCTTTAACTTTTTAGGAAACTGCCAAACTCTTTCTCTAAGTAGTTGTGCCATTTTACATTCCCTCCAGAAATGTATAATAGTTCTAATTGCTTTAAATCCTAGTCAACACTTGGTATTGACACTCTTAAGTTTAGCCATTTTAGTGGATGTGCCTTATTGTGTACAGGCTCTTGCATTGTCAACTAAAGCTGTTGAACATCTTTTTTTTTTTTTTTTTTTTTTTTTTCAGTTTTTTATTTTGGCCGAGGCTGGGTTTGAACCCGCCATCTCCAGTATATGGGGCCAGCGCCCTACTCCTTTGAGCCACAGGCACCGCCCTGAACATCTTTTCATAAGCCTTTTCAGTGACCATTAGCATATCTCCTTTTGTAAAGTGTTGATTACCTACCAACTTTTGAAACTATTTACTTTTTAATGAGTTGTATACGTTCTTTAAATCTAAGCCTAAGTCCTTATCCTGTGTTCTAAATCTTCTTGAACTCCTGGCTCAAGTGATCCTCTTGCCTCAGCCTCCTGAGTAACTAGGACTCCTGGCAGGTGCCACTGCACTCAGCAAATTTTTTGTAGAGATAGGGTCTCACTGCGTTACCCAAATGGTCTTGAACCCCTGTCTTCAAGAGCTCCTCCTGCTTTGGCCTCCCAACATGCTGGGATTATAGGTGTGAGAAGATTTTAAATTATGAATTAAATTTCCTTAATAGGTACAAAGTTGTTCAGATTTAAATTTTTTTCTTATTTCAGTTTTTATAATTTATTATTATTAAGGAATTTTTCCATGTCATCCTAAATTATTGAATTTTTGGCAAAATGTTGTTTAGACTATTCCCTTATTTTCCATGTAATGTCTGTAGGCTCTCTAATGATGGCCCCTCTTTCATTCCTGATGTAAGTTGGTTTTTTCCCCTTGATCAGTCTAGTTAGAGATTTATCAGTTTTTAACTTCTGGTTTTTAAAAATTTATTTCCACTCATATTTAGTATTTCCTTTCTTCTACTTACTTTGAGTTTAATTAGCTCTTTTCCAAGTTTTTTAAAATGGGTGCTTAGATCATTAATTTGAGACCTTTTCTAATGTAAACCATTCGAATTTATACTTTTCACTCTAAGGACTGCTTTGGAGATATCCCACATATTATGTTCTGTTTTCATTAACATTCAATTCAACATACTTTCTGATTTCCGTCATGATTTCTTCTCTGACCCGTGGGTTATTTAGGAGGGGGAGGTTTAATTTCTAAATCGTCAGCAATTTTCCAGATATCTTGTTGTTAATATCTAGTTTAATTCCGCTGTGGTAAGAAAATATGCACCACAAAACCTGGCTATTTTTTCAAATTTTTATAAAGACAGGGTCTTGCTATGTCACTCTGACTGATTTCCAACTCCTGTACTCAAGTGGCCCTCCACTGAAGATTTTTAATATCATAGGCTCATCCCAGAACCAATCATTGTGGTAGGCAAGAGAAAATGCTGATTGTTTTACTTATTCTGGATCCTCCCAGAGCTAGATGATGATGCCAGCAACAGAGTGAGACCCTGTCTCCAAGTAAAAGAGGGGGCATTACAGAATGTATGGTGGCTCACACCTGTAATTCCATCACTTTGGGAAGCTGAGGCAGGAGAATCACTTGAGGCCAGGAGTTCAAAACCAACCTGGGCAACATAAGGAGGCCCCATCTCTACAAAAAAAAATTTTAGAAAATTAGCTGGGCATGGTCGCATGCCCCTCTAGTCCCAGCTATTTGGGAGGCTGAGGCCGAGGATCGCTTGAGTCAAGGACTTTGAAGTTACAGTGACCTACGATAGTGCTACTGCACCCCAGCCTGGCCAAGAGAGTGAGACCTCAACTCTAAAAATTAAAAAATAATTTTTTAAGTGAATGGTAAGAAAACATATGATTTTGGGCAGCGCCTGTGGCTCAATCAGTCAGGTGCCAGCTCCATATACCGAGGGAGGTGGGTTCAAACCCAGCCCTGGCCGAACTGCAGCAAAAAAATAGCCTGGCATTGTGTTGGGTGCCTGTGGTCCCAGCTACTTGGGAGGCTGAGGCAAGAGAATCGCCTAAGCCCAGGCGTTGGAGGTTGCTGTGAGCTGTGTGACGCCATGGCACTCTGCCGAGGGCAATAAAATGAGACTCTGTCTCTACAAAAAAAAAACATGATTTTAAGGAGTGATAAACAATTCAACACATTGTTTAATTTTAAAGGCACATTTTTCTGATTTTCTAAGTCAAGAACAAAGCAACACCATAGCACAGTGGTTCTCAACCTTCCTAATTGCCATGTTGTTACAAATGGTGACCCATAGGTTGAGAACCCCTGCCATAGCACAAAGGTATTTACTATGCCTTTCTTTCTTCTCCTTACCTCTACACACACATTCCTAATAAATAGTAATTTAGGGTAGTTGGAAGTTAGAGACTTTGCTTATTGTTAGATGTGGGAAGCCCTGAGGTGGGGAGGGGCATGCTCTTTTCTGGAGCTGAAAGGTGACAGCGGCAGAAGAATGGAGAACGGGAGAGTGGGATGAACGAGGCAGGTGAGGCAGACGGGCCATTCACATAGCCTGTGGTTCATGGTGAAGGTCTCAGATTTTCTTTTTTTTTTGGCCGGGGCAGGGTTTGAACCCGCCACCTCTGGCATATGGGGCCGGCACACACACTACTCTGTTGAGCCACAGGTGCCGCCCTGGTCTTGGATTTTCTTTTTCTTTTTCTTTCTTTTTTTTTTTTTTGCTTTTATTTCAGTTTGCTTGCACTCTTAGTTTCCTTGTTTTTTTGGGTTTTTTTTTTTTTTTTTTTTTTTACATTGTCCTTGCTTGTAGTGATTCTTCTTGCCAGTTGCCTCCCACATTAGCTGGGATTACGGGTGCCTACCACAACGCCCGGCGGTGTTCTGTGCTGGTGGTAGAGACGGGGTCTTTTTACTCTGGCTCACTCATGCTTATGCTGGTCTCGAACTGTGAGCGCTAGAAATCCACCCGCCTCGGCCTCCCACAGCGCTGGGATTACAGACGTGTGCCACCATGCCCGGCCCAGGTCTTGGATTTTCTAAGAGCAAAGGAAGGCATTTATAGTTTTAAGCAGGAGAGTGACATAGTCCGATCAAGTTCAAGCTCCTGGAAGTGACAATTGTACAGTCCAGATTTATCTCCCCACCAAGAATAACATGAGCTACCAGTTAGAGTGCCTCCCCTGGGTAAGACAGCTTACATATTTTAGCTATAATTCTCAGGACAGCCCTGGTAATATTATTTCTGTCTTTTAGTCCTAAAGGTCAGAACAATTAGAGAACCAAGGCTCAGCAAAATTATGTAATTTCTTGACATTGACGCAATTAATAAATGGCCAAGCAGACCTGAGATTTGAACTCATGGCATTTTGATTTTAAAGTTAATGCCCTTGATCACTATACCATGCAGCCCCTGAAGTGCTTGTTTTAGTGAAAACTCTGCCTTGTTATATGAGAAGGCTGAGTACATCCAACATTCACACTGCTTACTTCTCACTCCAGTGAACCAAGGGACCAGGTAAAGGAAAGGCAGAGGGGAATCCTAACCTGGAAGAGTAGACTAAACCAAAAACCAGACAGAAGACCCAAGGTCTGAGGCTCTAAGACAGTGAATTTCAACTGGTGTATGTCTTAGATGTGCTGCAAAAAATTTTTAAGATCATTAATTACATTACTTTCAAAAGAAGTTCAAAGCACAGTAAGTATATTCTTTTTTTTTTTTTTTTTTTTTTTTACAGTTTTTGGCTAGGGCTGGGTTTGAACCCACCACTTCTGGTATATGGGGCTGGTGCCCCTACTTCTTGAGCCACAGGCACCACCCTTTACTCTTTCTTTTTTTTGTAGAGACAGAGTCTTACTTTATCACCCTCAGTAGAGTGCCGTGGCATCACACAGCTCACAGCAGCCTCCAAGTCTTGGGCTTAGGCGATTCTCTTGCCTCAGCCTCCCAAGTAGCTGGAACTACAGGCGCCCACCACAACGCCCGGCTGTTTTTCTGTTTTGCAGTTCCAAAGCTGGGTTTGAACCCGCCACCTTCGGTATATGAGGCCAGCGCCCTACTCAATGTGCCACAGGCGCCGCCCTACTCTTTTTTTTTTTGATCACCATAATTTAAGTGTTCAAGTGTGCTGTTGATAACAGGACAAGTGGCATCCCAGCCAGCTCATGGAGCTGGGGGGCGCGGACTGGCTGCCTCCACCTTGGCGGTGTTGGTGCAGTGGCAGCAAGCAGCAGAACCAGCAGGCTGGAGGGTGGGCAGGGGGGCCCCATTTCCTAAGGCTGGAAATGAAAGAGATTGTAGCCATTCATTTGTGACCCAGACATGCCCCAGACATGTTGTTCCAGACATGTCCCAGACACGATGTCCTAAGCCCTGCTAAATGTAACTACTGAGGGCCCCATAGGGCCCCTGTGGGTATGTATAGTCCCTGTATACCCCTAGACAAAGAGCCTAGAGACAGACAGCTTTTCTCTCGATTTGGGTTTTCTCTCTCTGCCAGGAGCTCTGGCACTTCTGTATTCTTTTCTGTAAATAAATCTTGTCTTACCACTGATTTGTGGTCTGCAGATTCATTCTTTGAATCACTGAGACCAAGAACCTACTGAAGAGCAAAATTCCAGTATCGCTGTGAGATAAGAGAGGTTGACAAACACTGCTCAAGGAGGAGAGGCAAGAAGAACATGGGGTTCGGAGGGACCTGAGGCAAGTGTGGAAGAGAGTTCATGCAAAGTAAGAGCAAAACGAGCACGTCAGGATGAAAGATGGGGAAGACAGAGGACATTGTCTGGAATGACTGTCCAGCCAACATGGTGACTTGCTGGAGGAAGGTGTGACATGGAAGCTGAAGGGCCCAGAGTGGAAGGGACCAAAATCATCTATGATTTCCCTCAACTTCCCTCTTATCTGCCCCAACCTAACTATCTAGCCATCCTTCCCTCCGGCCTCAGATAAACATACAGCATTTCGTCATTTGTTCTTTTAATGAACATTTTAGAAGTCCCTCTTCAGCATTTGATCCTGTTCTGGGCACTGGAACTAGGGATACAAATAAACAGTCCTTGCCCTCAGGGAGCTCACAAAGTGATTGGGGGTAAAACAACAAAACCCTATGTTTTGTGCACTTTTTATCTCTTTCCTCCCTGCTTTGACCACAGAGATTTCTGCAGGTATAGATGTGGGTAGGCAAGAAAAAAGGAGAAAGAAAACTGTCCTTGATTGAGAGGTGGCCATGAGCCAGGTGTAATCAAATATACGTATTGATTTAGACCTCAGAAATCCTGACCCAGCATTTTTAATCAAGGCTTATTGGTTGGTAAGTAATGAAAATCCAACTCAAACTAACCGGGGTAAATAAGGAACAGGGAAGGGGAGTGGGGTGGGCTGATCGCAGGCCTACTAGTGCAGAATCAGAACTCAGACTTGTCCAGGACTCTCTGACTACATTAGTTCTTGTCTTTCCTTATCAACTTCTTTCTTTTGAGTTTACTTTCTTTAGGACAGAGGCAGCTCGGGCCTCACACCTCCTGGCTTTCCCACCAGGAAGTAAATGAGTATATTTTCATAGCTCTATTTGGAGTAAGTTTGAGTACAAGCCTACCTGTGCATCAAATAAAGGTGTCCCCATGGGGAGCTATTTTGTTTTTTGTTTTTTTTTTTTGAGACAGAGCCTCAAGCTGTCACCCTGAATAGAGTGCGAGGTATCACAGCTCACAGCAACCTCTAATTCCTGGGCTCAAGCGAGTCTCCTGCCTCCACCTCCCAAGTAGCTGGGACTATAGGCGCCCACCACAATGCCTGGCCATTTTTTGGTTGCAGCCGTCATTGTTGTTTGGCGGCCCGGGCTGGATTCAAACCCACCAGCTCAGGTGTACGTGTCTGGGCCTTAGCCCGTTGAGCCATAGGCGCCGAGCTATGGGTAGCTATTTTGGTTATCCATTACCACATAACAAACCATCCCATAACTTTACGTAGTTATTTTCTTTCTTTTTTTTTTTTTTTTTGAGGCAGAGTCTCATGTCGCCCTCAGTAGAGTGCAGTGGCGTCACAGCTCACAGCAACCTCAAACTCCTGGGCTTAAGCAATTCTCGGCTTGGCGCCTGTGGCTCAACGGGCTAAGGTGCCAGCCATGTACACCTGAGCTGGCGGGTTCAAATTCAGCCCGGGCCCGCCAAACAACAATGACGGCTACAGCCAGGAAATGGCTGGTTGTTGTGGTGGGCGCCTGTAGTCCCAGCTACTTCGGAGACGGAGGCAGGAGACTCGCTTGAGCCCAGGAATTGGAGGTTGCTGTGAGCTGTGATGCCACAGCACTCTACCCAGGGTGACAGCTTGAGGCTCTGTCTCAAAAAAAAAAAAAAAAAAAAGCAATTCTCTTGCCTAGCCTCCCAAGTAACTAGGACCATAGGCACCCGCCACAACACCCGGCTATTTTTTGTGTTTCGGTTGTTGGTTAGCTGGCCCGGGCCCAGCTATATTTTATGTTGTGTTTTTTTTTTTTTTTTTTTTTGAGACAGAGTCTCACTATGTCGCCCTTGGTAGAGTGCTGTGGCATCAACAGTTCACAGCAACCTCAAATTCTTGGACTTAAGCGATTCTGTTGCCTCAGCCTCCCAAGTAGCTAGGACTATAGGTGCCTGCCACAACGCTTGGCTATTTTTTGGTTGCAGTTGTAATTGTTGTTTAGCAGGCCCAGGCTGGGCTCGAACCCACCAGCCTCGGGGTATGTGGCCTGCGCCATACTCACTGAGCTATGGGCGCCAAGCCAGTTTTTTTCTTTTTTGAGACAGAGTCTCATTCTGTCACCCTTGGCAAAGTGCTGTGGCATCATAGCTCACAGTAACCTCAAACTCTTGGGCTCAAGTGATCTTCTTGCCTAAGCCTCCCAAGTAACTGGGACTATTGCTGCCTGCCACAACACCCAGCTAGTTTTTCTATTTTAAGTAGAGATGGGTGTCTCACTCTTGCTCAGCCTGAGCTCAAGCAGTCCACCCACCTCAGCATCGCAGAGTGCTAGGATTATAGGTGTGAGCCACCACATCTGGCAAACTCAGTAGTTTAAAACAATGGCCATGTTGTTTTTTCTCACCATTCTGTGAGTTGACTGGGCTCAGCTCGAAAGTTCTTCTGCTAAGGTGTCAACTAAGGTCACCTCTGGGGCTTGATTGGGACAGAGCACCCAGGATGGCTCACCCAGATGGCTGGCAGCTGGGAGCTCTCGATTACAGCAGCCCCATTCTCCTCTATGTGACCTGTATATGGCTTCAGCATTTTCCATCTGGGTGGCGAAATTCCAAGAGGGAGTGTCTCAAGAGTGAATATTTTAAGAGGAAGGAAATGGAAGTTGCCAGGCTTCTTAATACCTGGACTGGGAAGTCCCTGAATGTCACTTCTGGTCAAAGCTAGTCATAGGGCCACTCCAGATTCAAAAGAAGGGAAAATAAGTTACATCTTTTGATGGGAAGAGCAGCATGTGTATATATGAGGGGTCAGATTGTTTGGGGATATCCTTGGGAACTAGCTACCACAACAGAGTAATATGATTGGTCCAGGCTGAGCAGGTGTCCACAGCCAAGTGCAAACCCCCTGATGAATCCTCTTGGATTTTCATGAAGCTGCAAGTGCTTTCCTTTCCCCAGACCTTTGTTCAAATCCTCGTCCCCCTAGAAAGTCCTTTCCCTATCAAATCTGACAGATGGTTGGTCCAGACACCACTTCTTCCAGGAAGCCAGCCCTGCTCTATGCATTCCTCCTCCTTCCTTCCACCGATTGATTTTCCTTTTGGCCATCACAGTTCTATTTCTCAGAGTTTGTTCCCACCTTCTCTCACTTTTCCACAGTCAGCCCGGGGTTATGTCTGTGTGTGTCCTATCACCTTTACCAATTTATAAACTCGGGCGGCCCCTATGGCTCAGTGAGTAGGGCGCCGGCCCCATGTACCAAAGGTGGTGGGTTTAATCGCGGGCCCGGCCAAACTGCAACAAAAAAATAGCCGGGCATTGTGGCAGGTGCCTGTAGTGCCAGCTACTCGGGAGGCTGAGGCAAGAGAATCGCCTAAGCCCAAGAGCTGGAGGTTGCTGTGAACTGTGACACCACAGCACTCTACTGAGGGTGACAAGTGAAACTCTGTCTCTAAAAAAAAAAAAAAAAATGTACAAACTCTCTGATACTCCCTTATGGCACTAGTCCTTTGTACTGAAAAGCCCTCAATGATATTTGTTGAAAGAATGAATGCACAAATGAGTGAATGAGTGGTAGTCAATCGCATAGAGGCCAGAGATGAAGTCATCTGCAACATGAAGCTGACTGGATTTTGGTAAAGTCTCTTTCTGCTCTAAAACTCGGTATATAAAATATAGTGAACTAGTTCTCCTAGGGAGAAAGGACAGAGGAAACAGGTAAAGTCTACATATTAAGTCTTAAGAATCACCTTCAGACTGGGAGGAAAAAGAGCAGAGACACAGAAAGAAAGCCAGAAAACGGTTCTATCTATCTAAGGAGGAAATGTTCAAGAAAAAAACTGTGAATTTGCCTAAATTGAAGAGAAGCCCAGAGAAAAAGGGATGAAGCAAAGCCTTTAAGATTTTATAAAAGGAAGAATGTTTATGAGCTGCTTAAGGGAAGTTTCCAGAGAGTCCTGTGGAAATAAGCCAGACCCCAGGGGATTAGGAAGGACTGGGCAGTGAGGAAGTGGAGGATAGTCCCTTTGAGAGGATGGCCATTTCCATACTGGTGCTATGTTGGTCCTTTGAGAATAATAATATACTATAAACTGGTGACATTTTGGGAATTTTGCAATAGTATCAATAGACCTGGCACAAATGGGCATGAAATACAATAGCTCAGAAGTTATTGTACAGATAACCAGTTGGGATTAGTCTGAAACACCCCTCACGACAGAAATCCTGGGGGAAAGCTCACTATTCTAAACCAGATGGCTGCTATATTCCTTACTTTTTTTTTTTTTTTTACATAACTCCAACATGAGATCAGGAGACTTTACCTGTTATTTGTACAACCTTCTGGGGAAATGCCAGTCTGCATTTCCAGGTCACATAGAAAGCATCTTGTCATAATGCTGTGGGCAGGGGCAAGAACAACAACCAGGTGCTGGCAGAACATGTGACAGGGTCAAGGGCTGTCCAGACAAGCTCTGAGGTTAAGAAGATAGCTAGGTCTAATCCAAGTGGTGCTTCTTCCTAACCGTGTGTTACCAACCTGGCTGTTAACCTTTCTAAATTTTATCATCCATAAAATGGGGCCAATAATATCTAGCCCACAGACCTGTTGTACAGATAACACAAGATGATCTTATAAAGCATGTATTTGCACATTTCTAAACAACAGCAAACAGCCAACAAATGTTAATCTCAATAATAAGAAACAATCACTTTTAAAAAACCAATAAGAAATAATCACTTTTACAATATAAGAAAGTGTGTAGTAGATGGTGGGTGGGATTCTGTAGTAAAGAGAAGTTCTCAGAATGAATGTCACAATCTTTTCAAAAGCAGTCATCCTAGAATAGAAAGAACCAAAATTCCATTTACCTAAAAACCAAACTGCTCACAGTGATAGCAGATTTTTTCATTTTCCTTAAACATTAGGACAGGAAAGAGATAAGAATTTAACTTGCTGCCAGGGACTCTTGCTTTATTATTTTAATTAGCCCATGACACCTACTGCAAGTTCAAATCTGCTTGGAAGCAGCAGCAGCAGCAGAGAGATCACTAAAAAAATCTGACTTGACTTAAACTGATAAAGACACTGTTCTTTTGACATGTTATTGGAGGTTTCAACCATGACCTTTCTGGTTTTACTAGATTTTTTCTTCAAATCTCCTTCAAAGGGAACTACTCTGTCACTAAATAGCTATCTGCAAATCAACTTCACAATCATTTTAAAATGACATTTTGAAGGGTTCAAAACACAAATGAGACAGGCACCAACTCCTTTAAGTGGACCATGATTTCTTCCACTAGAGGGAGACATTTGCTAAAATAAATAAAAAGGATTAACCGGGCAGTTTAGCTCTGAAGGTCCTGACTACCTGGACCTTCCTCAGTGGAGAGTGGAAACTGTAAAACACACAGGTCGCTGGGCTCCACCCCTGGATGTCCTGAATCAGTAGGGAAGAGGGAATGAAAAGGTAGCAGAAATCTGTTAAAAGCTCTCCAAGTTGGGGAACCACTAGTTTAAAGAGAAGTGAAAATAAGATTTTGTGAACTCTCTTTCTCTCCCCTTCTAGACATGGGTCCTGCTGCAGTCTTTGTGTAATCTGATGAATATATATATATAATTTTATGTTGGTGGAAAAAGAAGGCATATCTTTACACAAAGACCATTACCTTTGCCTTGTTTAGTTGATGTTCCTTAATGTGACTTCCAGAAAGGTCACTTACTGCCCATTTTCAGGTCTTTTATATGGGGAGGTCCTCTTCAAAGGCACCTTAAAAAAATTTCCATTTCTGTGTGTATTTATCAGTGATGCCTGCTTTTGCTTTATCATAACCAAAAAGCCGCCTAAAACAGTACTTAACTGTGGAGCAAAATTATGGGTAATGCCACCACAAATAAACCCAGTGCTTATTTAGGTTGCCAATCAAGTGGAGAAGTGCATGAAAAATGTGGGCAGTTTAAGTCTAAGAATGACCTAACTAGTGCATTAGATATTCTGTGAATGTATAATAGTGCAGACAAAGCCTGGAGATTTGGTCCACATATGTATAAGGTAAATACACCTACCTGGCCCCAGGCTCCTTGGAACAGATTTTTAGGACTTTTTTTCCAGGCTCTTTAAGACTGATTTATGAGTTAGACTGAGGTCAGCATTACCCTTTGTGTTCCATCTGCTGTGCTTACAGGTCACAGTGACATTTTGAGTGGTAAAAGCACTGCCAGAGTTCTAGCACAGCAAGTTTTCCTACCTAGATTTACTCTATTTGAGGACAAACACCAGAGGAGGGATGTGAAAGTGGCGTTTATCAGTTAAACCTTCTCAAGCTCATGATCCTATAGATCTTATTGTCAACTAGCAAGGTGGACAGGTAGTCATTAAAGAGTCAGGCACCATAGCATGGACCATAGTGCCCGCTACTCAGGAGGATCTCTTCAACCCAGGAGTTAAAGTCCAGCTTGGAGAACTGAGTAAGAGCCCATCTCTGAAAAGATAAAATAAAATAAAAATACTTTTAAAAAAGAGTTCCTTCTAAGGGCCAGGCACAGTGGCTCATGCCTATAAACCCAGCACTCTGGGAGGCCAAGGCCTAACCTCACAGGTGGATAGCCTAAGCTCACAAGTTCAAAACCAGCCCGAGCTAGAGCAAGACCTCATTTCTAAAAAGAAAGGCGTTGTGGCAGGCACCTGTAGTCCCAGCTACTCAGGAGGCTGAGGCAAGAGAATCGCTTGAGCCCAAGAATCTGAGATTGTTGTGAGCTCTGATGCCACGGCACTCTACTGAGGGCGACAAAGTAAGACTCTGTCTCAAAACAAACAAACAACAAAAAAATAAATAAAATGAGCTCTTTTTAGTTTGGGGCTCTAGACCCTTTAGGAGTGCTAGGGGCCTCTCTCTACTAATCCCAAACCTCTCCATTTGCATTTAGACATGCAAGTAACACTTTTCAAAATGTGTCTACTGCTTTGACAGTTGCCAAGATTCAAGTAATATGTTGGAATCTCCAGCATAGGTAGGGATTAGTCCCTGAACTGTGATCCAAACACTAGGGATTAGGAATGGAGAACCCTATTCACAGGATTTGGGTTTACTGCAAGCATTTTGTGTTTTCATTGGGTAAGACTGAGTCACAGTGCACACACACTGGTCAGTCCCACACTGATTCCTTGTGCTTTCTCTAGAATTGCTTACTCTTTTCCCTCAAACCCTGGAAAATCTTAGGCTGTCATACTGGCAAGTCAGGACAAATTAGAAGTTAGTAGCCCCTTTTTCTTTTCCTCCTGGGAGAACCGTAAGATGCCTTTCCTTGTGCTCCGAATCTTAGTTTACTCTCTATTATAAACATGCCTTAACTCCCCACTTCGTCTCAGAGAAGGACAGGCAGCTCAGAGCCCAGGGACCAAACGTTTGACGGGTTCTTTAACTCCGACTAACAGCCCATAACCCTCAAGTAGATCTTGTACCAGTCCTCAACCCACCCACTCCCTCCAGTGAGTTGTGACACATGTCATCTCAAGCTTCATGAGTTCACATTTACAAATGTCACATAAAACGCACAAGACACAAGCCACCAAAAAGGTTCCTGCTTGTAATTTTTGGTGAGTAGCTTGGCTGTAGTTCGTTCCAAAGGGAACTGATGGCAGTTGAACTTGCTTTGAGGGGAATTCCTGAGGGCAAAGAAAGGGAAGGAAGGGGCCTTCGGACTAAAGGAGGCACAGCTGGAGGACCCTAGGGCCGTGAACTCTTTAGAAGTCCTCCGTTTGCTGGAATGCCCCGTCAGCTTCTGGAACCCTCGCTTGCAGTGTCGCCTCAGTAAACCTCGCCTACCGGTTCAACCGCAGTGGGTAGGCAGAGAGGAGCTTTCTGGACCCCCAGGACCGCCTATGTCCTGGTCTTGCTCATGATCAAATCCAAAGCAGCAGGTCGCTCGGCGGGGTTAGTGGTTCCACCTGTCGAAGGACCAGCACATCGCCCACCTTGACACAGGACTAGGCCTTATTCTTCCCTCCAGCCACTGCCGCCGCCAGGGTGGCAGGACCTCAGCCTGCAGCACGCCTGCCTTGCTGGAGGCCCCGCCCACGAGGCGGCCCCACCCCGAGTCTGCCTTCAGCTCCGCCCTAGGGCCCGCCCCTACCCCACCTTGGGCCCACTCCATGTAGACTCCGCCCACTCCCCGCCCCCTGCCCCGCCTTGACCGGAAGAAGCGGCGGCACCGGCGCTTATAGGGCTGGGAATGGGGGTGCCACCGCCGCCTAGTCAGCTCTGAGTCCACTGAATCTCGGCCGCCGCCGCGCTGTGGTCGCGACGCCCCCGCCCCCGCCGCGTCCGCCCGTACCGCCCCCGAAGTCGGCGGGCCGGGCCTGGAGCCAGGGCCGACTCCACGCCATGCGGGCCAGGCTGCTGCTGCTGCTGCTGCTGCCGCTGGCGCTGTTGCTGCCCGGCTCCGGGGTGAGTGTCCGGGGAGCGTGGGGTGGAGGACAGCTCGCGGAGGGCCGGGTCATGGCCTGGGAGGGTCGCGCTGGCAGCCGGGCTGGAGTCTGAGCAGGGCACGCGGCGGCGGCGGCCCAGGACTCTGTGCGCCCCACGGAGACTCGGGCCGGACGGAGGAGGCGACGCCGGGCCGGGAGCGCTTCCCCGGCCGGAGCCGCGGCCCGGTCCCTGCGTCCGCCACCCGAGGGGCTTCTCGGGCCAGCGCGGCTGACACCAGCAGCGGCTCCCGGGACCCCGTGGGCTCGGGCAAAACAAAGTTGCGCCCTGGGTGCCACCTCGGGGTCTCCAGAAGGCCGGGGCCCTCGGGAGGCCGCCCACCTGCCGGACCCTCCCCGCAGGTGGACGCCGCCTCTGCCTGACGGTGGCTGCGAAAGAATGGAAAGGGCCCTTTGATCAAGGGGAAGTGTCTTGCTTTTGGAATCCTTGTTTGAACTTTTTAAAATGTGAGCACTTTGGGAAGCGAATGCAACAGGGAATAAGTGGATAAGCGTTCTTACCCAAGGGCTTGCTTCTACTTACCTGCCCTGCAGGTTTCTTGGTATTCAGAGGCAGGAGATTTCTTTCCTTAAACAAGTTATGCTGTGGGGTCTGGACTCTTGAAGACCCCATATGGGTTAGAGGTGAAGCCACTTCAAAACTTGAAATGAAAAGACTGTCCCCTCTAGAGAAAGCACTGTGGGGCCGTCAGAAACGTCCTCTTTTTCTGGAGGAGGAGAACGATAGGGCCTGGTTTACATTTGTTTAACTAGTTGCGACCTTCACTGAAGCTGTGGATTTGGGCAGGGAGGCTGGAGGCTGAGGAGGACATTTTGTTGGGAGACTTGGCTTTTTTTCTTCAGGCTGGAAGAATCTAAATTAGTGAGTGCTTTTTAAGAAACGTTTTGTTCAGGATGTGGGCATGGCAGAGTTGTACAGGTCCTTTTAAACGACCTCTTTAAAGGTACTGTGTACTCTTTGATAGGGATATCATGTACCAGGTGTCCAGGTAGAGAATTGACATGTGTGGACCTGTGTGCCAGCCATAGCGTAAACTTTTTGGAGGTTTTGCATTGTAGGTTAATAACTGTCTATGCTCTTGGAATAACAAGAATTTGGAAATAGCCGAAGTAATGAATAAGGTTATCTTTCCCAAATTTAGGTTTCTTTAAAGGAAAATTTGTATGCTCTTTATGCTAGAACTTCTGTAAATGAAGTTTTTCTTATTTAAAAAAGTCCACCTTCATAGCTGAGGCCAGGTTTTGAACCTGAACACTTCACCTTGTATTGGTTAACTACTGCCTGGCTTCTGTTCACAAGTAAGAGTAAACAGAATGACCATATATTGACAGTAATTGATCACTTCATACCATTAGGGCCTGGGTGTACATGGTTTCCTTTGCCATATCTTTCCCTTTTGCTACTATTTCACTGGATTCTAGAGTTTTAGCTATTGAATAATTTAGGCTAAAGAACCCAAAATAACTATTTAGATTTAACTAGGGCTATTGTTTCAGTTCACGTATATATTTCCAAATTGTATTTAGAAACCCAGACTTCTCGAGAGTTTGTAGTAAAATACTCTAGAACCTTATCTTTGATAAGGTTATGTTTTAGCGTAACTGCTTTTTAGGTGAAAAATCAGAATTTTCTCCCAGGAAAAATTATTTCCCCAAACATAAGAAGAATTATTGTTTTAAAATTCTTTTTTTTTTTTTTTTTGAGTCTCACTTTGTCACCCTCAGTAGAATGCTCTGGCATCCTAGCCCACAGCAACCAGCAACCTCAAACTCCTGGGTTCAAGCAATCCTCTTGCCTGAGCCTCCCGTAGCTGGGACTATAGGCCCCCAAATGCCCAGCTATTTTTAGAGACAGAGTCTCACTGTACTTCAGGCAGGTCTTGAACTCCTGCGCTCAGACAATCCACTCGCTTTGCCTCCCATATTTTAATATTCTAAATGAAACCTGTAGCAGAGTTTGCAGTGATGTTATACAGAACACAGTGGCTGTAAATTCAGACAAATCTAACTGGTCATTTGCTAGCTGTGCCCTAGGCATGTTGTTTTATTTAAGAGACTCTTTCCAGATGCAGGAAATGGCGACATGTAAAACGTATACAAGAAGGCACCTGGAGCATAATAGATAATAAATGTAAATTCTCTTTACCTGCCAAAGGTGCTTTTTTACTCTTTCATCATTTTTTGAATGTTATACTATGCCTACAAGGAATATTTTTTGATATTTCTTTTTGATTGACAGAGTAACTAGTGCATTGGAGCAATACTGTGATTTTCTTTCAATGTGTGTCTGATTGAGCCAGGCATTGACTCATTATGCATGGATTGAGACTCTAGGTTATCAGATCCAAAATGCCAATAACATTGATTGGCATTATTAAGCACTTGAGGCTGTCTTTTGTTAGTCTAGAACGTGTTTATTTAGTCAGAGAGTTTTTTCTTTCATTCTCAACCAGTATCTTGTACCTAGTGTTGGTTAGTGTTACATCATAACTGTCAGCAGTCCTCATTTTCTAGTGTTTAGATAATTTTTTTCATTTGGTAGCAAAGTACTTTTTCTTTTAGCTATAATATATCAAATTTCTTTTATTTAGCCAGTATTTTGGTTTCAGTGGGAGGTAAAAAAACAGTCACTGAGAACTGAAGACTGGCTGTGTGCAGAAACACACTCATCTGAGCGATGAGTCTCAAGTAGAAATGTCCTTATCATGTGTTCTGATAGTTATCCCTTGCACGAATTATCCTAATAGGTAATATCAAGCTGTTTGCACTGAGGCCCTGAGCAGAATGTATCATTAAGTAGATGTTGTCAGGGCCACTAATCTTGAAATTAGACTGCAGTGGTGGGCTCATGTATTGTTTCATTCACGGGGCTGTCCTCTTAGCTTTTAGAAATAATGTAGCTTCTCAGAGGACAGGGGAAGTGTATATGGGAGTTCCTCTTGAGAGAGTTCCATGAAGACGGCATTTCTCAATATAAATCCAGTGAGCTGCATAAGGATTTCCTCACATCTGAAAGGAATAGTACCTCTTGCACAGCGTGGGGGTTCGTTATTTTCCTGCCTCAAGTTTTCACTCCATTTTTCAGATTGAATGATGATTGGCTAACTATATCCTTTTCATTGGAAACCTCTTTGGCTTGGGGATCCAAAGTAATCTGCAGGTTCAGTATTTTGTATGCTTTGTCATCAAATGTTCTCCCTAAAGAGATGTTATGGGGGGGGGAAAGCCTACCATTTTAATGGATTCAGTGCTTATTATGCACAAATAACTCAGGGCCTGTAACCTAGCAATATGATTAGACTGTGATGCTGGCTTAAAAAATAGGGGCTGGTGAATCATAGTCTGTGAATAATAAACATACTGGTTGGAAATATTTCCCAGAAGCTGGGGATTTTTTCCTGTCTTTATCTTTACCTATGTCTCCTGTTGGGTTTTAAAATTCCCTGCCTTAGAGCAGCACATTGTCAGAGATATTCATGTGAATACAACAGGCCTGATACGGATTGGGGAAAGTAGAACTTAAAAATAGTAATAATCGTAAAATCCCTCCTTGCATTCACTTTTTTTTTTTTTTTTTTTTTGAGACAGAGTCTCATTGTGTCACCTCTGTAGAGCGCAGTGGAGTCACAGCTCACAGCAACTTCAAACTTTTGGGCTTAAGCGATTCTCTTGCCTCAACCTCCCAAGTAGCTGGGACTACAGGCACCCGCCATAATGCCCGTCTATTTTTTTTCTTTTAGTTGTCATTGTTGTTTAGCAGGCCTGGGCTGGGTTTGAACCTGCCAGCCCTAGTGTACGTGGCTGGCACCCTAGCCACTGAGCTGCAGTTGCTGAGCCCTTGCATTCACTTTTTAAAATTTGAGTTAGTTTTAGACAGTCTCTGTATCGCTTCTGGTTGTCTTATGATCTGTGTTCATGTACAGACACACAGCAAATACAACAGTGTGAAAATAAAATTTCTCTGTTTTTCTTCAGTTTTTTTTTTTTTACCCCCCATAGAATACGTCCTGTAACCTCTTAGGAAATGTTCTGAGTTCATCATCACATTTGTTATGTCAGTGGCCCCTCAGTAAACCATCATCCATGCAAAAAGTATTTGAGGTTTTGTGTCCATAACTGATCAGGGTTGACATGATGCTAAGCTGGGCCTTGCCCGGCAGCCACCCTGCTGGGATCAGAAGGGATGTTTTCAGTTTGCCACTGTTACAAGGAAAAGTATATTTCTACTATATTCTTTCAGATCTTTTGTGTGTTTGGTGCTTTCTATATAACAAGGGAAGATTTTTTTTTAAATCCTTCAAAATAATCATATTCATTGTAGAAAAGTTAGAAAGGATAGATAAGCCTATATTAAAAAAAGGCAAACTTTCTATAATCTTCCTATCCAAAATGTTACCTCTATTAACACTTTATTTTTTTTGGCCAGGGCTGGGTTTGAATCCGCCACCTCCAGGATATGGGACCGGCGTCCTACTCCTTTGAGTCACAGGCACCGCCCTCTATTAACACTTTAAACAACTTCACTGAGATGTAACTTGTCTGTTATCCCAACTGTACAATTCACTTGTTTTTAGTCTATTCACAGAATTGTGCAGTCATCACTATGGTCAATTTTAGAACATTTTCATCATCCCCAAAAGAAACTTCACACCTTTTAGCTGCTACTTCCCATTTTGCCCCAATCTACTTTTTATCTCTCTGGAGACAAAAGGTAACTTTTCTAGACATTGTATACTAAATGGAATCATATACTGTGTGATGCGTCCCAGCATCATGTTCCCATTATTTATCCGCGGTTTATCCATGTTGGAGCATGTCAGTACTTTGTTCCTTTTTATTTCTGAGTCATATTCCATTATGTGGATATACTACATCTTGTTTAGCCATATGTTGATGGACATTTGAGTTATTTCTACTTTGGGGCTATTATTAGTAATTCTGCTATGAACATTTGAGTCCAAGTTTTTGAATAAACATACATTTTCATTTTTCTTGGGCATATACCTAGAAAGGTGGTTGCTAGGTTGTATAACTCTGTTTAACCTTTTGAGGAACTACCCTCCTATTTTCCAAAGCAATTGCACTATTTTACAGTCCCTCCTGCAGGGTGGGAGAGTTCCATTTTCTCTGCTTCCTCATCGACACTTGTTATTGTCTTTTTATTTATTTATTTATTTATTTGAGACAGAGTCTCACTAATCACCCTCGGTGGAGTGCTGTGGCGTCACAGCTAACAGCAACCTCGAACTCTTGGTCTTAAGTGATTCTCTTGCCTCAGCCTCCTGAGTAGCTGGGACTGTAGGCACCTGCCACAATGCCTGACTATTTTTTTTTGTTGCAACTGTTTAGCTGGCCCAGGCTGGGTTTGAACCCGCCACCCTTGGTGTATGTGGCTGGCACTGTAACCACTGCTCTAGGCGCCAAGCCTGTTTTTTATTTTACCCATTCAGTTTTCTTTTCCCCAAATGGGAACATACCATAGATCTGTGTCATTAATCTTAATTCTGTAACATTGTTCATACTGGCTGCATAGTATTTCTCTGAATGGATCAGATATACCTTGGTTTGACCACTCAGCCATTTAGATATTGAGACTGTTTTTAATTTTCATTGCTATAAACAATTGGTAAACTCTTGATATATCTTAACAGCTTGATTATTTCCTTGGGGTAAATTCCCAGAACTGAAATTTGCTTATTATATGTTCTCTGTACAGCCCCCAGGCAATGTTGAATGTTTTAAAAAGCACAAAACCTTAGAAAACCTTGATTTTTATGATAGCCATTTTAAAGTAAACTCTTTATCAATGTGGATCTTAACTTGGACAAAAATGGAACATTCAGGTTTTGTTTCTATTTTGACAAGGTAAATAACCACAGCAGTCTCTCAATGACACCTCATGTCTCTAAAAAGCCGCTGAGAGAATATTTTATTCTGACTTGTTAAATAACTTGTTGGCAGGGTGTTTTGATTTGCAGTGGTTTCAGATCAGCTTTCCAGCAGATGTAGGTCCCGTGAGCACCCTGAAATACCTTGAGTAGTTCTGTGACTTTGGTTTTGCGGTAGTCCATCTCCTGCAGATAAGATTTTTTGTGATTGTGAGAATATTTAATATTTTGTCTCAAGAATGTTCATAAATCAAGAGGTATGCATTGACTGTCCTTTTTTGGAGGCCACAGTTCTTAAAATAAGTGGCTGTTTGCACTAGAATATTAAGTATCATTTGATGGAAAAGTAATAACCATTGGTGTGTTTTGCTCTGCTTTTCTCATAAACATACCTGAACTTATTCAAAAGAATGTGTTCTTCTTGAAATAATCACCCCTTCAGGGTCAATTTACATGTTTTGGAAATTAGTCTTTTTTTTTTTTTTTTTTTTGAGACAGAGTCTCATTATTTCACCCACCGTAGAGTGCTGTGGCATCACAGCTCACAGCAACCTCAAACTCTTGGGCTCAAGCAATTCTCTTGCCTCAACCTTCCGAGTAGCTGGAACTACAGGCGCCCACCACAACACCCAGCTATTTTTTTTGGTTGTAGTTGTCATTGTTGTTTGGCAGGCCTGGGCTGGGTTTGAACCCGCCAGCTCCAGTGTATGTGGCTGGTGCCTTAGCCGCTGAGCTACAGATACTGAGCCCTTTTTTTTTTTTTTTTAACTTTTTAGTCATTTCATTTAATATATCTAACCTGTTTAATAATTCAACTTTCAAACAAAAAGGAACCTTTTTAAAAAGCAAATATTTGCTCTTAAGCTGATTATCCTTAACAACTTATAACCTTTCCCAATTCCTTCTGATCTTCATGGGATAGTTTTGGTCAAAATTATTATTTTGGGAGGCGCCTGTAGCTCAGTGGTTAGGGCGTCAGCCACATGTACAAGGGCGGGTGGGTTCAAACATGACCCAGGCCTGCTAAAAAAAAAAAAAAAGCCAGGCCTTGTGGCGGGCGCCTGTAGTCCCAGCTACTAGGGAAGCTGAGGCAAAAGAATTGCTTGAGCCCAAGAATTTAAGGTTGCTGTGAGCTATGATGCTACAGCACTCTACCAAGGGCAACAAAATGAGACTCTGTCTCAATTAAAAAATATATATATATTATTTACTTTGGGCACACAATTTATTGGCAACACTTGGATTTGATTTTCTTTTTTTTTTTTTTTTTTGAGACAGAGCCTCAAGCTGTCACCCTGGATAGAGTGCTGTGGCATCACAGCTCACAGCAACCTCCAATTCCTGGGCTCAAGCGAGTCTCTTGCCTCTGCCTCCCAAGTAGCTGGG
>CAUYRH010139165.1:0-20679 GCA_963574655.1 Perodicticus potto | reverse complement strand
CAACAATGACGGCTGCAACCAAAAAATGGCCGGGCGTTGTGGCGGGCGCCTGTGGTCCCAGCTACTTGGGAGGCGGAGGCAGGAGACTCGCTTGAGCCCAGGAATTGAAGGTTGCTGTGAGCTGTAATGCCATGGCACTCTATCCAGGGTGACAGCTTGAGGCTCTGGCTCAAAAAAAAAAAAAAGAGAGAGATTGAAGAAAAAGCTTGGAGTTGATCACCTTGGGTGGACTGTTTCTACTGGATAGGGAAGAATTAGAGATTTATCCTCAGAAAGCAGGGACATACTATTAAGGACAGGGGGGGGTTTCAAGTTTATTATCTTGGCTTATACTACCCACTTCTGAGGCTGTTCCAATTGGAGAATAAAGAGTGGGAATTATTGTCTGGTTTCCAAAGGCACAATCCCAATGTTTGCTGAAAGTTGCTAACTCCACAGCAACCACTCCCAGGCCATTAAAACAAGCCTAAGCCCATCCTGATAAATAGCTGCAACTTCACAAAACAAAGTGAGACAAGTAAATGCTAAAAGAGCCCAAGATTTCTTCCCAACAACTTTGTTGACTAGACAAGGAACAGGCAGATGTCTACACAGCTGAGTTTTTTAAATCTCATTAAGTATCTGGAAACTCTTTAACAGAGACAAATCAAAGGTAAATACCCTACCACACCAAAGCCTGAGCACTGGGCAGGAAACCTTGGCTTTCATTTCTCTAAAAAGGTAAAGAGGGTGGTGCCTGCGGCTCAGTCAGTAAGGCATTGGGCCCCATATACCAAGGATGGTGGGTTCAAACCCAGCCCCGCCCACACTGCAATAAAAAGGTAAAGAAAGGTTATGCTCCTCACATCTAAAAATGTAAATTTGAATGACTTAATACCCTGAAAACCAAAGCAGCAGCCATATTTTAGAATTCTTTTTTTAAGCCATAATTCTATAATCTAATTGTATCATAGGAAATAAATGTGTAGGGTATTTTGTGAATCTGCCATTCAACTTGGAAAACTTTTTTTTTTTTTTTTGTCATTTAAAGAACACTAGTTATTTATTTATTTTTTATTTATTTATTTATTTTTTTTGAGACAGAGCCTCAAGCTGTCACCCTGGATAGAGTGTCGTGGCATCACAGCTCACAGCAACCTCCGATTCCTGGGCTCAAGCGAGTCTCCTGCCTCTGCCTCCCAAGTAGCTGGGACTACAGGCGCCCACCACAATGCCCGGCCATTTTTTGGTTGCAGCCATCATTGTTGTTTGGCGGGCCCGGGCTGGATTCGGACCCACCAGCTCAGGTGTAGATGGCTGGCACCTTAGCCCGTTGAGCCAAAGGTGCCAAGCCTAAAGAACACTTTAAAGAGGGATAAATATGGCTGTGCACAGTAGTTCATGTCAGTCATCCTAGCCCTTTGGGAAGCCAAGGTGGGAAGATTGCTTAAGCCCAGGAGTTCAAAACCAGCCTAAGCAAGATGAAACCCCCGCTCTCTACAAAAAAAGCAAAAAAAGAAAATTAGCTGGTGTGATGCATACCTGTAGTCTCAGCCACTTAGGAGGCTGAGGTAGGAGTATAGCTTAAACCCAGGAGTTCATTGGCATGAACTAGGATAAGGTCATTGCACTCTAGCCTATGCAACAGAGTGAAACTGTTTCAAAAATAAAATACAGGGCAATGCCTGTGGCTCAGTGGGTAGGGTGCTGGCCCCATATACCGAGGGTAGTGGGTTCAAACCCAGCCCCAGCCAAACTGTAACAAAAAATAGCCAGGCGTTGTGGCAGGTGCCTGTAGTCCCAGCTACTTGGGAGGCTGAGGCAAGAGAATCACCTAAGCCCAGGAGTTGGAGGTTGCTGTGAGCTGGAACACCACAGCACTCTACCAAGGGTGATAAAGTGAGACTCTGTCTCTTAAAAATAAATAAATAAATAAATAAAATACAATAGGGGCAGTGCTTGTGGCTCAAGGAGTAGGGAACCAGCCCCATATACCAGAGGTGGTGGGTTCAATCCCAACCCCGGCAAAAAACTTCAAAAAAAAAAAAAAAAAAAATTAATTAAATAAAATACAATAAAATTAAAATAGAAAAATCAATAAAATCTAGGCCTTCAAATTAACTTTCAACCTCTCTCCATCTATTTGAAGAACATTTTTTTTTTTTTTTGAGACAGAATCTCACTTTGCTGCTCTGAGTAGAGTCCTGTGATATCATCATAGCTCACAACAACCTCAAACTTTTGGGCTCAAGTGATCCTCTTGGCTCAGTCTCCGAAGTAGCTGGGACTATAGGCACCTGCTTTGAAGGCTAGTTTTTCTATTTTTTTTTTTTTTTTGAGACAGAGCCTCAAGCTGTCACCCTGGGTAGAGTGCTGTGGCATCACAGCCCACATCAACCTCTAATTCCTGGGCTCAAGCGAGTCTCCTGCCTCCGCCTCCCAAGTAGCTGGGACTACAGGCGCCCGCCATAACGCCAGGCCATTTTTTGGTTGCAGCCGTCATTGTTGTTTGGCGGGCCCGGGCTGGATTCGAACCCGCCAGCTCAGGTGTATGTGGCTGGCACCTTAGCCCGTTGAGCCACAGGTGCCGAGCCTAGTTTTTCTATTTTTAATAGGGAGGCAGGTCTCACTCTTGCTTAGGCTGATCTCAAACTCCTTAGCTCAAGTGTTCCACCTACCTCAGACTCCCAGAGTGCTAGTATTACAGGTGTTAGCCGCCTCACCTGGCCTAAATAACATTTTTAATACAGTACATTGGTGATTAGCAAGTTCTCACCTAATAGGCACAAGGTTAAGGGTTAACACAAGGTTAACATACTCTCTGCATGAAGGGCTCAACTACAACTTGAACTTTACCTTAGAAATGAAAAGAACATCATAACCTAAACATCTGTACCCTCATATCAATCTGAAATATGAAAAAAAAAATCACATTGCAAATGTTTACATTCTAAGCTATTTTGGGGGTTTAAGCATTCTCAGTTCTTGGTGTCCTCTTGGTCAAAGAATGACCAGATCCACCAAAAGCAGGGCATGCAACACAGTTTATTGAGGAAGAAAAAAATAGGTTTACGGAGCAAGAGTAAAATATGTTCCCCATATATGATAATCAGGGCCCTCCCTTGTTGCCATAAAAAGGCTTTGGTTATGATCTGGGGTCCCATTTCATACAGTCTGGGTGGGGTCCTCCTTGTGGTTCATAGGTTACTCTGATGGACAGTTAAGGTCTTGGTAATTAGTCTGAAGTGCTCTAGGTTACTTGCTAAATCCTATTGTGCCTGGGCTGCCTGATGGGCATGAGCTTAAGATGGGGGCAGCTCTGAGACTGGGCCTTCCCTTGTCATTCTTTCCAGGTGGGACAATTGGTTGAGGCAGCCCCAGGGCAGAGCACCCTTCTTGTCCTTCTTCCCAAGGAGAGCGAGAATTCTAGCTAGCCATGTAACACTATGATTATACATATATAATTTTTTTTTTTTTTTTGAGAGACAAGAGTCTCATGTTATTGCCTTTGGTAGAGTGCCGTGGCGTCACATTGCTCACAGCAACCTCCAACTCCTGGGCTTAGGCGATTCTCTTTCCTCAGCCTTCCAAGTAGCTGGGACTACAGGCACCTGCCACAACGCTCGGCTATTTTTTTGTTGCAGTTTGGCAGGGGCCAGGTTTGAACCTGCCACCCTCAGTATATGGGGCTAGCGCCCTAACCACTGAGCCACAGGCGCCACCCCATATATGATTTTTTTTTGAGACAGAGTCTCATTCAGTAGCCCTGGGGTAGAGTGCCATGGCCTCATTGCTCACAACAACCTCAAACTCTTGGGCTCAAGCCATCCTCTTGCCTCAGCCTCCCGAGTAGCTGGAACCACAGGCACCCACCACAACACCCTGTTTGTTTTTCTATTTTTAGTAGAGATGAAGTCTTACTCTTGCTCAGAATGGTCTTGAACTCCTGAGCTGAGGCAATCCACCCTCTTCGGTTTCCCAGAGTGCTAGGATTACAGGTGTGAGCCACTATGCCCAGCCAATTATATATATTTAAATATACATATCTGTAATGGATTAACAAATTGTGGTACATGCACATCATGGAATACTATTTAGCCATAAAAAAGATGGTGACTTCACATCTTTTGTAATATCCTGGATAGAGTCAAAAAACAATCTTCTTAGTAAAGTATCATAAGAATAGAAAAGCAATTATCCGATGTAATCAATACTAATATGAAGCCAGTAGAAGATCTGATTCATGCCAACATGGGTGAAAACTCATTTCATTTGAGTTGGGGGGGGCGGGTAATGAGGGAAGGGGAGAGGATTGGGGTGCTCTCACTGAATGGGCATGGGATAGGGGTGTACAGCGTACCTTTTGTGTTTGACCTGGTTGTTTATACTCTCACATTAACCTGAAACAAATTTACTTTAAAAATAAATAAATAAATATAAAAATCTGTGGAAAAAACAGTTTGTTCTCCTACTAAATTCTCACAACAGTACAATGCTTCTGTGACCCCAGATGTGTATGGTGTTTTTCTCAATCACTAAGCAAGCAATTCTCCAGTAAACACAAGCAGGATGTCCTCTCATTCAATTCTGTTCTGACACTATCTACCTGGGGATGTTACCGGAGGAAGAGGG
Organism: Perodicticus potto; assembly: GCA_963574655.1. Classification (NCBI taxonomy): domain Eukaryota; kingdom Metazoa; phylum Chordata; class Mammalia; order Primates; family Lorisidae; genus Perodicticus; species Perodicticus potto. The sequence goes on along the minus strand of CAUYRH010139165.1, from coordinate 16,068 downwards.
TCTGGCCACTATGTCACTGTCAGCCAATATGCAGGGGCAGGGATAGGTCCACCAAACTTCATTTGTCAGAAGGCCAGGATTCTAGAGAACAGGAGAGTAGCCTCTTGGAGAGTATTATGTTCTTCCATTTCCAAAACCACAGGTTTTTTTCTTTTTTCCTGTTTTTTTTTTTTTTTGTTTTGTTTTGTTTTTGACCAGGGCTGGGTTTGAACCCGCTACCCCCGGTATTTGGGGCCAGTGCCCTACTCCTTTGAGCCACAGGCGCTGCCCCAAAACCACAGTTTTATACATAAACGTTCAAAGTAAAAACAATATTAACCTTTATCTTAAACAACAATTATTAATCTTTATATATGTATATATTTTTTGAAGACAAGAGTCTCACTCTGGGTATAGTACCCTGGGTACCGTATCAATTACACCACAGCTCACAGCAACCTCAAACTCTTGGGCTCAAGTGATCCTCTTGCCTCTGCCTCCCAGGTAGCTGGGTCTACAGGTGCCTGCCACAATGCCTGGCTAGTTTTTTGTTTTGTTTTGTTTTGTTTGAGATAGTTTCATACTGTTGCCCTGGGTAGGGTGCCATGTCATCATAGATCACAGCAACCTCCAACTGTTGGCCTTGGGTGATCCTCTTGACTCATTTTTTCTATTTTTTTAGTAGAGATGGGGTCTCGCTTTTTGCTCAGGCTGGTTTTGAACTGGTGAGCTCAAGCTCTCATTACAGGTGTGAGCCACCACGCCCAGCCAACACCCATCTACTTTTTTTTTTTTTTTTTTTTTTTTTTTGCGGTTTTTGGGCGGGGCTGGGTTTGAACCCATGACCTCCAGCATATGGGCTGGGGCCCTACTCCTTTGAGCCACAGGCGCCACCTAGTTTTAAAGACAAGCTCTCACTCTTGCTCAGGCGGGTCTCAAACTCCTGAGCTAAAGCAAACCACCCACCTCAGCCTTTCCCATAGTGCTAGGATTACAGGCGTGATCCACCATGCCTAGCCTTTAATCCTTATCTTAAACAACAATAATTGGCATAACCCATGACCCAAAATATTTCTTTTTTTTTTTTTTTTTTTGAGACAGAGCCTCAAGCTATCACCCTGGAAAGATTGCTTTGGCATAACAGCTCACAGCAACCCAACAACCTCCAATACCTGGGCTCAAGCGAGTCTCTTGCCTCTGCCTTCCAAGTAGCTGGGACTACAGGCTCCCGCCACAACGCCCGGCCATTTTTTGGTTGCAGCCGTCATTGTTGTTTGGCGGGCCCGGGCTGGCTGGTCACATTGATGGCTGTCACCTGACAGCTCAGGTGTACGTAGCTGGCGCCTTAGCCCGTGAGCCTCAAAACAACATTTCTAATTCAAAAGTTAATCCCCAAAATCAATAGCCCTAAATTCCTCAAGGCATATTTAGATTATAGCTCAATTTACAAAACAACAAAAATGGGAGACATAAGGTGAAGGTAACATAGGACCTAAACCAGCCGGACCAGCTGTGTCATCTCAGCCCTAGCCTGATTCTCACCAATGCCCTTTCCCGAATAGTGTCAGATCTCACAGGTTGAGGGCTCAGTCCCACAGGACTGTTCCCCACCTCCTTTGTCAACCACAACAAGCTCTATGTTGTTTCACCAATGCTTCAAACAGATACTATAGATCAGGGTTCCCTCCTTGGCAGCTTACAAAACTCAGGAAAATACTTAGGCTTACTATTTTATTTATTATAATGGATATTTTAAAGGCTGCAAATGAATAACCAGATGAAGAGAAATATGGCAGCAAGGTCCAGAGGGGTCCTAAGCATAGCAGTTTCTGTCCCTGTGGAGTTAGGATGGGTGTATCGCTCTCCTAGCATGCAGATGTGTTCTTGTTCATCTTGCTGGGAACTCCCCCTACCCCAAATGGTCCTTTTGGGTTTTGTGGAGACTTCCTTACATAAGACTGCACCCTCAGGCGGTGCCTGTGGCTCAGTGGGTAGGGCACTGGCCCCATATACCGAGGGTGGCGGGTTCGAACCGAGCCCTGGCCAAACTGCAACAAAAAACAGCCGGGCATTGGCTTGGCACCTGTGGCTCAAGCGGCTAGGGCGCCAGGCACATATACCCGAGCTGGCGGGTTCAAGTCCAGCCTGGGCCTGCCAAACAACAATGACGGCTGCAACCAAAAAATGGCTGGGCGTTGTGGCAGGTACATGTAGTCCCCGCTACTTGGGAGGCAGAGGCAGGAGACTCGCTTGAGCCCAGGAGTTGGAGGGCGATAAAATAAGACTCTGTCTCTAGGAAAAAAAAAAAAAAACCTGCCCCCTCAAGAATGGGGTTAATGCCCTGTCCTTCTACTATGCACTGTATGGGCACAGCAAGAAGTGCATAACCAAAAAGCAGACATGAATCTGCAGGTGCCTTGATCTCAGACTTCCCAGGCTCCAGACCTGTAAGAAATAAATTCCTGCTGTTTATAAACTATCCAGTCTATCCAGCCTGAACTCATTAACACAGGGTGAAGCGGGTGGGGGTACTCAAAAGAACTGGAAATAGCTGCAAACTGAGCCTTGAGAAGCACAATAGCCAGGCCAGGTTGGGAGTTGCAGGAACAGCTGCAGGTGTTCACAGCCCTTCCTGTGACAGCTCACTATTAACAGAACTCAGCACATTTATTTCCCAGCTCAGGTCTCCTGGTACAAAATTCCCAGTTGCCAATGAAGCACATTCTGTCAGTGTCCTGCCAATCATTCTCAGCCTGCTTTGGAGATCACCTGTATACGAGTCTCCTATATGTTTATGGCTTCCTGAACCTTCTCTTGGCCCAGAAGTGCTTCTGGCCACCACCTGGCATAGAGCAAGCCACTATGCAAAGTTCATGCTCCCCCATAGGCAGCCCTTAAACAATAAAAGGTGGAGTTGGATAGCAATGCAGTCTAAATAGTTTCTTGGCAGGACCCAGGAGGATTGCACCCCAGTTTCCCACAGCAGTGATTGTCTCTTGTCTGGTGTGCTAGAGTCAGCTTGTACTAATTTACAAGAGCCAATTATTAAATTTTCAGAAATTTAGCAAGCCAGTTATATATAGACACTAATGTACATATAGTGGGGGTCAGAAAATGTATACACATTTTAAGAAAGGAAAAAGTGTATTAAATTTGTAATAATCAATATATACTCATAATGGTTGCTATCTTGTATCTCTTGTAATTTCAGAAGTCAAATGTGACTTGAGTATCACAACTGTAATACAGTTTTTTCCTTTCTTAAAGTATGCATATATTTTTTGGCACCCTTTGTATCTGCTAGATATCTATATTTAGAGACAGGATCATACTCTGTCACTGAGGCTGTAGTGTCGTGATATGATCGATCATGCTTCAAACTCCTAGGCTCAAGTGTTCCTCTGGTCTCAGCTTCTGGAGTAGCTGGGACTACAAAGTGCATGCCACCACACTCAGGTAAATTTAAAAATGTGTATATTTTGTAGAGACACAGGTCTCACTATGTTGCACAGGCTGGTCTAGAATTCGTGACCTTAAGCAGTACTCCTGCCTTGCCCTCCCAAACTGCTGGGATTACAAGTGTGAGCCACTGTACGCAGGTCGAAATAAATTATATTAAAAACAAAGGTAATAAATACTCAAGCCAATCACTTCCTTTAATTGCTCTTAAAGTTTTTTACATCTATTGTGTTTCTGTGGTGGAAATATTATATAATGGTTTGCAACTGCACCTCTTATTTCAATTCAGCATTCAGTGAGGTCACATTGATGGCTGGAAAATGGCCACAGTGTGGGAATGTAAATTCTCACATCATGGAAATTGACAAGTGCTGCAAATATTTTTTTCTTCTGGAGAGCTGATTGTTAAATACTTACCATTGCAGAGAACATTGTAAAATAAAACAAACTCCTATTTTTTCCATTTTACAAATATTTTGACTTAAATGGTAGAAACAGGCCTGGCACTGTGATTTATGCCTCTAATCCTAGCACTCTGGGAGGCTAAGGCAGGTGGATTGCCTGAGCTCAGGAGTTTGAGAACAGCCTGAGCCAGAGCAAGACCCTGTCTCTGCTAAAAATAGAAAAACTAGCAGGGCCTTGTAGCAGGTTCCTGTAGTTCCAGCTACTCTGGGAACTGAGAGAAGGAGATCACTTAAGCCTAAGAATTTCAGGTTTCTGTGAGCTAGGTCTCTGTGGCACTCCACCCAGGACACAGAGTGAGACTCCGTCTCAAAAAAAATTAAATAAATAAAAGTAGAAACAAGGAGTATTTATCAAAGGATAGCTTTTTATGGGCTAAAGTTTTCTTCATGGAAATTTTTTTTTTTTTTTTTTTTTTTTTTGTAGAGACAGAGTCTCACTTTATCGCCCTTGGCAGAGTGCCATGGTGTCTCACAGCTCACAGCAACCTCCAACCCCTGGGCTTAGGCGATTCTCTTGCCTCAGCCTCCCAAGTAGCTGAGACTGCAGGCGCCCACCACAATGCCTGGCTATTTTTTGTTGCAATTTGGCCGGGGCCGAGTTTGATCCCGCCACCCTCAGTATATGGGACCAGCGCTCTACCCACTGAGCCACAGACACCGCCCCTCTTCATGGAGAATTTTATTACATTTCCTTTGTATTTATCGTTTTTCTTCAAGCGTGTCTCCAGGAATCATTCTCATTACTCATTCCAGTGACTCTCGGAAAATCACTCTTCTGGTCAAGGTACTCATGGTTTTACTGTATAGAAGAGAAAGTGTTTCAGGTGAACAAAAATGAAGAAGGGTGTGTTGATGCCTTTTGTGTGGCTATAAAGGAGTATCTGAGGCTGGCTAATTTATAAAGAGAAGAGGTTTATTTGGCTCAGGGTTCTACAGGCTGTACAAGAAGCATTGTGCCAGGCTGGGCGCAGTGGCTCATGCCTGTGATCCTAGCACTCAGGGAGGCCGAAGTGGGGGGAGAGTCTGAGCTCAGGAGTTCAGCCTAGGCAAAGGGGACCTCGTCCCTACTACTTCTATTTAGTTTTTCTACTAAATAGTAAAACTAGCTGGGCATAGTAATGGGCTCCTATAATCCCAGCTACTTGGGAGATGGAGGCATCTCTTGAACCCAAGAGTCTGAGGTTGCTGTGAGCTATGACTCCAGATCACCTACCCAGAGCAACTAAGTGAGCCTCTGTCTCAAAAGAAATAAAAAAATAAAAGAGAAGCATTGTACCAGCTTTTGCCTCTGGTGAGGGCCTCAGGGAGCTTCCAATCAAGGTGGAAAGTGAAGGGGAGCAGGTACATCACATAGGGAGAGGAGGAGGAAGAAAGAGAGGGGAGGTGCCAGGCTCTTGTAAACAATTAGCACTCAGGCCAGCTGTGGTGGCTCACACAATCTCAGCACTTTGGGAGGTCTTAGCAGGAGGATCACTGGAGGCTGCTGGAGACCAGCCTGAGCAGTACAGAGAGACTTTGAACCTACAAAAAATAGAAAAATTAGCTGTATGATGGGCGCATGCCTATAATCCCATCTATTTCTCCCAGGAGGATCCCTTGAGCCCAGGAGGCTGCAATGAGCTATGATGACACCACTCTGTGTTTGGACTTCATTGGCTCTTTTAGCCCAGGTGAAAGAGTGAGATCCTGTCTCAAACAAAACAAAATAAAAACAATCAGCTCTTTCCTAAGAGAACTCACGCATTGTGGCAGATCCACCAGGTCCCACATTCAACACCGGGGATCAAATTTCAACTTGATGTTTGGAGGAGCCAAACACCCAAACCATATTAAAGGGAAGAGATGTAGGGGAGACCACCCTCTCAATCTTTCAAGGGTTATTTTCTCTCAGCTTTCCTCTATACATCTGTTCTGCCTATCTCTCTTTTGGTTGACTCACTTTGAACTTGACTTGATTATTTACAACCCTCTGCCGTAAATTTTTAGCACTTACTGAGAACTTCCATCTCAGTATCTGTTATGGAATGAATCACGTTCCTCAAAAAATATGTTCAGCCCAAACTCCCATACCTGTGAAGATGGCCTTATTTAGAAAGAGTCTTTGCAGATGTAATTTGCAGATGTAACTTTGAAATCAAGTTAAGATGAGGTTATTAGGGAGAGCTGTCATCACACTGGTGTCCTTGTAGAAAAAGAAGAAGAAACTGGTAGATAGACACACACACAGGAAAGAAAACAGAAAGATAGATACACAGGGAGAACACTAGGTAGGGCAGAGGACTGAAACAATCCGTCTATAAATTAAGAAATGCCAAGGATTGCTACCAACACCAGAAGCTGAGAGAACAGTATGGAATAGATTCTTCCCCAGAGACTTCTCAGAGAAGATGGCTCTGCTGGCACCTTGATTTTGGACATCTGGCCTCCAGAACAGTGACAGATATATTTCTTTTTTCTTTTTCTTTTTTTTTTTTTTGAGACAGAGCCTCAAGCTGTCACCCTAGGTAGAGTGCTGTGGCATCGCAGCTCACAGCAACCTTCAATTCCTGGGCTCAAGCAAGTCTCCTGCCTCCGCCTCCCAAGTAGCTGGGACTACAGGCGCTCGGTTTCTTGGTTGCAGCCGTCAGTTGTTTGGCGGGCCCGGGCTGGATTCGAACCCATCAGCTCAGGTGTACATGGCTGGTGCCTTAGCCCGTTGAGCCACAGGCGCTGAGCCGACAGTATACATTTCTTTTGTTTTAAACTGTTAAGTTTGCAGCACTTTGTTACAGGAGTCCAAGGAAACAAATACAGTATCCTAAGTGAAGTTGCTGAGAGGAGCTGATTGCCTTCCTTCTAGTCAGGTGTCTATCTCTGGTCCAATCAGAGACTCACTTAGCTTTGCTTCCTAGCCAGGTACCCAAGGGTGGAGCAGTGTGGCCCACATGCCTAATATTGGAAAGTGGGCAGGCTAGGGCCCACAGGATACCATCCTGGTGACTATGGCCAGTAAGTGAAAACATGTGGTGGGTGGGGGAAGCAGCAGAATTCTCCTATTAATCTGAAGCTTGAGTTTCAGGAGGGAACAATGAACCAACAAATAACCCCATTTCTTCAGCCATAATGAGGGAATCTAGATATTTTATTGTGGAGAAAAGAGAAGATTTTCAGGATTGAATGAAATAATGTTGACCAATGCCTCCTAATTTTGACAAAATATCTTAATTTCTCTATGCCAAGAGTTCTTCAAGATAGGGTCCCTTAGGAGAAGAAATACTTCCTGGTTAATGAAATATCTACTCCAAGGTGCAAATATGCCAAACAAAAGAGCTATTCATAAAAAATATTAAACTGGCCCTTTATGGCGGCAACAGCCAGCATAGAGATTAAGAAAAAAAAAAAGGAAGCCCACATCAACACTCAAAGATATTGTATATAGCTTATTATGTTTCTCTAATCAGATTGAAATAGCTGAAATGGGGGGAAAAAATCTTTTCTGCAGGCTTTTTTGGTTTGTTTTGCCATTCTTAGAATTCCTTTATAATACAGCTGAGAAAATAGGCCTCATGATGTACAGAGCCAAGTTATGAATCATTCTACCTAAATAAATAAATAAAGCCTGAATTTGAGCCAGACCAGTAAGTCCTTCATCTTTCAATCTAGAAACTACGTGTGCTGGTAAATTTTGAACAACTGTCTCTCGAAGGAGAAAAGCCCTGATTTATAATATTTACTGCTGGTTTCTAATTCGCATTATGACCAATTTCAAGTCCCTACACTGAGGACAGTGAACTTGAAGTTGGGAAGACATGGCTAGCATTTGAACTAGCTACAGAACACTATTGCTGAGGAATCTATTTTAATAGCACTTGACATCTGAAAAGAACACTTAAAAATACTCTTTGAAAAAGTGCATTGTTTTCTCTTGACCAGGTGTTTCACATAAGCACACCTTCCCGTTTGGCATTCTTTTTTTAATCTTTACATTTGATGAGGGAAATACTATCTCCATTTTATAGGCCATAAAACTGAGAATCTAAGAGAATTAGCAGTTCATATAAAGCCAGGCAGCCAAATTAAGCAGGGTAAGTTATTTAACCTCAATGGCCTTTGTTTTCTTTTCTGTAAAAAAGGATTAACAATAGTTCCTCAAGGATGGCTCAGAGAATTTAATAAAATAATGCATGTAGGCCAGGTGCGGTGGCTCACGCCTGTAATCCTAGCACTCTGGGAGCCGGAGATAGCTGGACTGCCTGAGCTCAGGAGTTTGAGACCAGCCTGAGCAAGAGCAAGACCCAGTGTCTAAAAATAGCTGGGAATTGTGGTGGGCACCTGTAGTCCCAGCTACTCGGGAGACTGAAGCAAGAGAATCAACAATCACTTGAGCCCAAGAGTTTGAAGTTGCTGTGAGCTTTGACACTACAGCACTCTACTGAGGGTGACAAAATGAGACTGTGTCTTTTTTTTTGAGACAGAGCCTCAAGCTGTCACCCTGGATAGAGTGCCGTGGCATTACAGCTCACAGCAACCTCCAATTCCTGGGCTCAAGTGAGACTCTTGCCTCTGCCTCCCAAGTAGCTGGGACTACAGGCGCCTGCCACAACGCCCAGCCATTTTTTGGTTGCAGCTGTCATTATTGTTTGGCGGGTCCAGGCTGGATTAACCTGCCAGCTCAGGTGTACGTGACTGGCGCCTTAGCCTGTGGAGCCACAGGCGCCGAGCCATGAGACTGTGTCTTAAAAAAAAATGCGTGTAAAATTCTTGGCCCATTGCTTTCTATTTGAAATGCAATAAATATTCATTATAGAAAATTAGAAAATACCAGTATGCCAAAAAAAAAAAATTAAATATTAACTGCTAACAATCTTGGTACAGAATTCTGTTCTGCTTTACAATATTGATGAAGCTCAATCCCAGCATATCAAATGTTTCTTCAAGGATTAAGCATTTGAGCAATTGCTGAATACAATTCTGTTTGAACCATAATGGAAGCTTAGGTTGTATACTGATGCATGCAAATTAACTAAATTAGAGCAGGAATTATAATGTCACTCACGTGTGGTGTGCTGTGATATTCTCTCTAGAGTGGGAGTACTAAGAAAGGAGAAGCAGTCAAGGCCCCAGGCATTTAACAACTGTGGATGAGACACCAGTGGGAACTCAACAGTGTCTATTAATGATATTTCTCATGAGTTCCACAAGAGAGACAGAAACTGAGAACTGAATTGAACAAATTCACAGCTAGGCAGGGAAAGCAAATGTGTTTCTTCCCACGCCTGCCTGTAGGTGCTCCCAGGAGCGTTGTGTTAATAAGGACCACCAGGCCTCTTCTGCAGGGATTTGGCAGATACTAGAGCCGTGTGTTCATCACGTCCTCCTCTTCTTCCTCCCCTTCCACTTTCTTCCTCCTCCTCCTCCTCACACTGTATTGGGGTTGTAAAAGTGGAGAATGACTTGAAGCAAGCAAAAAGGAAATGTTCTGAAACTATAAATTCATAATATGGTTTATGACATGACCTTGGTACATAGAAATTAAATCAAGAGTTTTAATGATTTATTATGATTTTTTTATGATTTTTTATTATGATTTTTTTTTTAGAGATAGTCTCATTTTATTGCCCTCGGTAGAATGCCGTGGGTGTGACAGCTCATAGCAACCTCCAATTCCAGGGCTTAGGCTGTTCTCTTAACCTCCTGAGTAGCCGGGACTACAGGTGCCTGCCATGAAGCCCCCCTATCTTTTTTTCTTGTTGTTGCAGTTTGGCCAGGGCCGGGTTTGAACCCACCACCCTCAGTATACGGGGCTGGCGCCCTACCCACTGAGCCGCAGGCACCGTCCTCCATCAAGAGTTTTTTTCTTTCCTTTTTTTTTTTTTTTTTTTGAGACAGAGCCTCAAGCTATCGCCCTGGGTAGAGTGCCATGGCATCACAGCTCACAGCAACCTCCAATTCCTGGGCTCCAGCGATTCTCCTGCCTCCTCCTCCCAAGTAGCTGGGACTACAGGTGCCTGCCATAATGCCAGGCCATTTTTTGGTTGCAGCCGTCACTGTTGTTTGGCGGGCTCAGGCTGGATTTGAACCGCCCAGCTCAGGTGTATGTGGCTAGCGCCTTAACTGCTTGAGCCCCTGTTGCTGAGCCTCATCAAGAGTTTATATTTATTTATTTTTATTTTTTATTTTTTTATTTTTTTGAGACAGAGCCTCAAGCTGTCACCCTGGGTAGAGTGCTGTGGCATCACAGCTCGCAGTAACCTCCAACTCCTGGGCTCAAGTGAGTCTCCTGCCTCTGCCTCCCAAGTAGCTGGGACTACAGGCACCTGCCACAATGCCCTGCCATATTTTGGTTGCATCTGTCATTGTTGTTTGGCAGGCCCAGGCTGGATTCAAACCCGCCAGCTCAGGTGTACGTGGCTTGAGCCACAGGCGCCAAGCCCTCATCAAGAGATTTTAAAAAGACACATCGGTGTGGGAATCTTGGATTGACTGAGCCTGTTGGCAGATTGCAAAATCAGCACTATTTTGAAGACAGATAGAGGTTTCTGAGTATTACAAGATTCTTAGGTCTTAAAATTCCTTCAAATTTCCAAGATGAGTTTTGATCTTTTACATTATAATGCTGTTTTCCTTATAGAATGGGTCCTAACTTTGGTCATAATTCTATGATTTGAATAGTTGGTGACTAGAAAATGGCTTCTCTAAGACTTAAGGATCTATTGGCTTGGCGCCTGTGGCTCAAGTGGCTAAGGCGCCTTCCACATACACCTGAGCTGGCAGGTTCAAATCCAGCCCAGGACTGCCAAACAACAACGACAGCTACAACCAAAAAAAACAAAAGACTTAAGGATATAAACACTTATTGTAATGATGAGTTTTATGCTATTTTTCTATAGACTCATTCTCTTTTTTCTACCTTTTCTTTTCTCTTTTTGTCTTTTCTTTTTTTCCCTTTTCTTTGTTTTTTCTTGAAAACATCTTGTTAGTTTATTTCTTTTTTGTTTTTTATTAAATCATAGCTGTGTACATTAATGCAATCATGGGGTACAACGTGCTGGTTTTATATACAATTTGAAATATTTTCATCAAATTGGTTAACATAGCCTTCAAGGCATTTTTTAAGTTATTGTGTTAAGACATTTATATTCTACATTTAGTAAATTTCACATGTACCCTTGTAAGATGCACCGTAGGTGTGGTCCCACCAATTACCCTCCCTCTGCTTATCCTCCCCCATACCTTCCCTATAACCTTTCCCCATATTCTTGGGCTATAATTGGGTTTATTTAATTTATGTGTTCATATGAAACCTATAACTTGGTATCACAGTAGGGCTGAGTACGTTGGATACTTTTTCTTCCATTCTTGAAATACTTTCTAAGAAGAATATGTTACAGCTCCATCCATGTAAACATGAAAGAGGTAAAGTCTCCATTTTTCTTTAAGGCTGCAAAATATTCCATGGTGTTCATATACCACAATTTATTAATCCATTTGTGGGTCAATGGGCACTTGGGCTTCTTCTGCAACTTAGAAATTATGAATTGGGCTGCAATAAACATTCTGGTACAAATACCTTTGGTATAATGTGATTTTTGGTCTTCTGGATAAATACCTAGTAGAGAAATTGTAGGCAGGTCTATTTTTAGATCCCTAAATGTTCTCCAAACATCTTTCCAAAAGGAACGTATTAGTTTGCTTTCCCACCAGCAGTGTAGAAGTGTTCCCTTTTCTCCACATCCACACCAACATCTCTGGTTTTGGGATTTTGTGATGTGGACTAATCTTACTGGAGTTAGAGGATATCTCAAAGTAGTTTTTTTTTTTTTTTTTTTTTGAGACAGAGCCTCAAGCTGTCACCTTGGATAGAGTGCTGTGGCATTACAGCTCACAGCAACCTCTACTTCCTGGGCTCAAGTGAGTCTCCTGCCTCCGCCTCCCAAGTAGCTAGGACTACAGGCGCCCTCCACAACGCCCAGACGTTTCTTGGTTGCAGCTGTCATTGTTGTTTGGCAGGCCGAGGCTGGATTCGAACCTGCCAGCTCAGATGTACGTGGCTGGTGCCTTAGCCCGTTGAGCCACAGGCGCCGAGCCTTTACCTGTTATTATTACAAATAACAATAAGGACAGCCCAAGGCAGGCCCCCCTGGTCCTCCGACTTCCCGGCCCACCTCCCACCACTCGGCTCTGCTCGCTGTCCCCCAGGGCTTCCCCACTGTGCATCTGCCACGCAAATCACTGCCATCGATTTCTTGGAAGGCAGCTTCAGGGTTTTGTGATTTTTTTATTTTTAGTTTGATTTTAAATCCCTGTTTATTCTTAGCGCTTTAAGAGAGGAAGTGAAGGCTCTGGAGGCAGGGTGGGTCCTTCCTGACACTTGGTTTTCCTGCTCTCCTGCCCTCTTCCCCCTCCCACCCCCCGCCCACCTCTACTGCATGGCTGGTCTCCTGCCCCTAGAAGGTGGCACTGGAGCCTCTGCCCTGCCTGGGGAGGGGGGATAGAGCCAATGATTGGGGACTTGGTGCCCAGGCACTGTCCCCTGTCCTCCTGCTGACTTTACCCCAAGACACAGTCAGTATCTTTCTAGGCTTCCCCTTCCAACCTTGGGCTCAGTGTCCTGGCTCAAGGAGCCCCCCAACTCTGCCACTTCATAATTATGGGTCTTGAGCACATTGTTAAAACTCTCAAGGCCTCTGTTTCTTCCGCTGCCAAAAAAAGAAAAAGAAGGCATAAATGTGCCATCTTTCAGCATTGTGGGAGACTCATGGAGATAACCAAGGTGTGGGGCTTTCTGAGTGCTCTGTGTGCATGAGGGGGTCTTGGTGATCACTCTCGCTGGCTAAGAGAGGGTCTGGCTGACTCCCAGGGGCTGCTGGGTCCAGGTGGAAATAGGCAGAGAGCCCTTCCCAGCTGGATGTTTCAAGCTCAAGCTCTGGAAATGTTGCAGCTGCCACTCTGCTACGACCCAGCTGGGACCCACTGACAGCATCTTAATTTCTGCCCAAGCTCTTTTCCAGACGGGCTGCTAATTAGGGCTAATGGGCAGCTCTCTCTGCCGGCTCCGCTGCCTCTTCCTCCTCCTCTGTTAAAGCAGGCCACTGAGCAGGGTGACTGGGCAAATGCCCAGGCCTCCATTGGCAGGTCAGTCCTCTGGGCTGAGCCTTGCTCTCCAAAGTCTTTTGGTAGGATGAGCTTTGTTGTTGCTTTTTCACCTGATAAATGTGGAGGGGGGGGTAATATTCATCCAGGCAGCCAGTCATTCAGTGGCCATGTACACACTTCCTACTTTATGCCAGGCCCATGGGAGGCACTGAGGACATGCAGATAAGCTGAACCAGCAACCAGATGTTCCTGGATTCAAATCTTAGTTTAACCTTCTTCTTTCTGTGTGACCTTGGGCAAATTACTTAACCTCTCTGAACCCAGGTCTCTGCCTTTGTAAAATAGTCCCTACCTCATAGGGATGTTGTATCACAACTCCACAAAAAAGATGAAATGGGATGTGGTGGGCAGAACATGTTGTCCAGCACCACAGCCATGAGGTTGAGGTCAAGGGATCACAAAGGGCCTTGAATGCCATCTCCAGAAGCTGGAACTTCATGCCAAGAGAGGAATAAATGCAACTATTATTCTTACCATGTTCACTTCTGCTCAACACATTTTTTTTTTGAGGTAAGTGTATTTATTAGTCATTATTTTGCAGATGAAAACATTGAACCTCAGTCAATATGCACCTTGTTTATATTCCTTTTGTTGTTGTTATGATATAATTAGGGCTACAATCTGTTCAACACTTATTAAGTACCTCTGAGATTCTGGGAATAATTGCTGCACTTATAGAGCACTTACTGTATACCAGGCACTGTTCTGAGTGCTTTACATGTACTAACTTATTTAACCCTCACAACAACCCCACTAGATAGGTACCACTGTTAACCCCATTTCTTTTCTTTTTTTTTTTTTTTTTTTGAGACAGAGTCTCACTTTGTCACCCTTGGTAGACTCTTGAGCTCAAGTGATTCTCTTGCCTCAGCCTCCCAAGTAGCTGGAACTACAGACACCCACCACAACGCCCAGCTATTTTTAGAGATGGGGGTCTCGCTCTGGCTCAGGCTGGTCTCGAACCTGTGAGCTCAGGCAATCCACCTGCCTCAGCCTCTCAGAGTGCTGGGATTACACTGCACCTGGCTGTTAACCCCTTTTCATAGATATGGAAAATGATGCACAGAAAGATCAATTAACTTGCCCATAATCACTCAGTTTTAGTTATCTACCATATGATAAATTAGCCCAAAGCTAAGAAGCAACATGAGACAATAAACATTTCTTATCTCACAGTTTCTGGAGATCAGAAATCCAGGTGTGGATTAGCTGGGTGCCTGTTGGCTGCAGGCAGGAAAAGAGATGGGAATGCTGGGGAGAGAAATTCCTTGCCATGTGGGCCTCTCCTTGGGGCAGCTGACAACATGGCATTGACTTCTCTCATAAACAGTGAGCAAGAGAGGATGCCCAAGGTGGAAGCCACAGTCTTTTTATCACCTAATCTCAAAAGTAAGTGGTGTCCCATTACTTTTGCTGTATTATATTTATTAGAAGCAGGTTCACTAGGTCTGCCTCAAAGTGAAGATGTGTGGGGAGGGGCAAAGGTGTGAATACCAGATGCTACAATTCCACTGGGGGCCTTCACAGAGGCTTATCTACTAAGACAGTAAATGGTGGAGCTGGCATGTGAATCTAGGCAAACTGCCTCCGGGATCCCTGTTCTTAATCCAGAATCTATTAATCGTTCACATCCCATGATTGTTGGGATGATTGTTGCCTAAATGATGAGAAACTGGATACCATCCCTGGCCTCCTAAAGCTCTCCATCTAGAAAGGAAAGAGAAAAGAAAGAGGGCAAGTGAGCCAGAAAGTGCTATGACAGGCTCAGCGCTCATAGCTCAGTGAGTAAGGGCGCTAGCCACATACACCTAGGGTGGCAGGTTCGAGCCCGGCCTGGACCTGCTGAACGACAACTGCAACCAAAACATAGCCGGGCGTTATGGTAGACGCCTGTAGTCCCAGCTATTTGGGAGGCTGAGGCAAGGGAACTGCTTAAGTCCAAGAGTTTGAGTTTGCTGTGAGCTGTGATGCCATAGCACTCTACTGAGGGCAACAGAGTGAGACTCTGACTCAAAAAAAAAAGAAGAAGATGCTATGACAGAGGAAGGCAAAACAGATTAGGTAGAAAGCCTTCCTGGAGGAGGTGATGCCAGATCTGAGATACAAAAGACAAGGTGGAACTGACCAAGCAAGAAGGGGATGGAAGAGAATGTGGTAACTGGAGCAATTTGTGCAAGGCTCATGTGGAAGACTGTGCATTGTATGAAGGCCAATGTGCATGTGAGCTGAAGGGATCTGGGTTGGATAGAGAAGGAGCAGGGGAGGTGAACAGAGGCCAGGCCAGGCCATAAAGGGGCAGGGAAGGGAGCTTGGATATTATTCCAAAGAACTAGGGAGTCATGGAAGGTTGTCTACAATAGGCTTGTGTTTGTTAATTTTTTTAAGAGATTTAAAAAAATGTGTACACTGTGTCACCCAGAATAGAGTGCAGTGGCATGATCAGAGCATCCTGCAGCTTCAAACTCCTGGCCTCAACCAATCCTCCTGCCTAGGCCCCCTAAAGTGCTAGGATTACAGGCGTGAGCCATGGTGCCTGGCCCTGGATTTGTGCTATGGACAGTCACAGATAGTCTTTTGAGAAGACTACCCTGAATGGTGTGAATAAAAGAGAGTGACAGGGTGACACAAATAGGAATGAGGAAGTTCTTCTCTTCTGTAGTCATTCATTCAGGTAACCAACTGCATGTACTGTTTAGCAGGGACCAACTGCATGTACTGTTCTGGTCATTGGGGCTATCGCAGTAAATAACATAAAGCTGTTCTCTCTTGGAATCTACGTTCTTGTAGGAGAGAAAAATAAACTTGAAAAACTAATAAATAGGCTCAGCGCCTGTGGCTCAACGGGCTAGGGCACCAGCCACGTACACCTAAGCTGGCGGGTTCGAATCCAGCCCGCCAAACAGCAATGACGGCTGCAACCAAAAAATGGCCAGGCGTTGTGGCGGGCGCCTGTAGTCCCAACTGCTTGGGAGGCAGAGGCAGGAGACTCGCTTGAGCCCAGGAATTGGAGGTTGCTGTGAGCTGTGATGCC
>CAUYRH010139164.1:0-24705 GCA_963574655.1 Perodicticus potto | reverse complement strand
CTTTTGATAGGAAGTTCCCATAGTATGTTTTGTATATGGTAAACGTATGACATTTTATACTTTCAAGATTGGTTACAGGCTGCGTGCTTTCATTATTGTGAGACTCCTTAAAATCGAATGTGGGATTGATCTTTAGTTGCTCCCTTAATTATTGTTAGTGCCTCACATACAATGCTAAATAAAATTCCGACTTTCTTAATATAAAGTAATTTTGCTTACAAATAAAAAAAAAAAAAAAAGAAGAATTAAGACCAATATTTCTCAAATTCTTCAGAAAAACTGAAAAGGGAGTGCGTCCCAACTCATTCTATGAATCCAGCATTATCCTGAACAAAGCCAGACAAACACTACATAAGGAATGGTAACTACAGACCAATATCCCTTATAAATACTACTACAAAAAACCTCAATGAAATACTGCAGAACTGTCAGCAGCATATTAAAAGGATTATACACCATGATCAACTAGGTTTTATTCTTGGGATGCCAGGATGGTTTAATATACAGAAAAAAACCAATTGGTGAAATACATCATATTAACAGAATGAAGAGAAAAAAAACCATGATTGGCATTTGTCAAAATTCAACACCCTTTCATGATTAAAAAAAAAATGGTGAATAAACTAAGAATAGGAGAAAACTACTTCTTTTCATATATGTGTCCACATATGCAAAACCCACAGCTAACCTCATACTGAAAACCTTTCCTCTAAGATCAGAACAAGACAACGATGCTTTCACCAAGCATGATTCACCACTTTTATTCAGTGTAGTGTTAGAAGTTCTATCCAGAGCAATAAGGCAAGAAAAAGAAATAAGAGACACTCAAATTGCAAAGGATGAAGTATCATAGATAACATTATCTTATACATAGCTGTATAATTCCACCCAAGAACTGTTAAAGCTAATTAAAGCATTCAGATATTACCATAAACTAGCAATAAATAATCAGAAAAGAAAATGCAGAATACAATTCCATTTACATAGCATCAAAAAGAATAAAACACTTAGAAACAAACTTAACAAAGGAGACAAAAACTGGATAGTACAAAATATTGCTGAAAAAAATGTAAATGTTCATGTGTCTAAAGACTTGATAAGGTAACAATATTACCCAAAGGTATCTAGAGATTGCATGCAATCTCCACTAAAATCCCAGTGATATTTTTGTAGAAATAGAAAATCCATGCTAAAATTCATATAGAATATCAAGGGACCCTGAATAGCCAATATATTCTTGAAAAAGAACAAAACTGGAGAACTTAACACTTCTTGATTTCAAGACTGAGCACAAAGCTCCAGTAATCAGAACACTGTGCTCCTTGCATAAGAATAGACGTATAGACCGACGGACTAGAAAGCCCGGAAATAAACCCTGGCATATGTGGTTAATTGATTTCCGACTTGTGTGCCAAGACCACTCAATGGAGAAAACACGGTCTTCTCTGCAAGTGGTGCTTGGTGCACTGGACAGTCACATGCAAAAGGTGCCAGTGGACATCACCTAAGGATGAGAGCTAAGCTGATAAGTCTTAGAAGAAAAGGAAACCTTCATGACATTGAACTTGGCAATGATTTCTTGTATATGACAGCAAAGCACAGACAGCACCAGAGAAAAAGACTTCATCAAGATGAAAACCTTTTATGCAGCAAAAAACAGTGAAAAGACAAATACTGGTCAGGAGAAAATGTCTGCAAATCATGTACCTGGTAAGGGATAAATATCTAGAATATTTAAAAACTCCCAAAAGTCAACAACAAAACTCCAAAACAACCCAACTCAAAAACAGACAAAGGGACTGGGCGCAGTGGCTCATACTTGTAATCCCTGCACTCTGGGAGGCCGAGAAGAGTGGATGGCCTGAGCTCAGGAGTTCAAGACCAGCCTGAGCAAGAGTGAGACCCTGTCTCTACTAAAAATAGAAAACCTAGCCTAGCATTGGTGCCTGTAGTCCTCAGCTACTCAGGAGGTTGAGGCAAAAAGATCACTTGACCCAGGAGTTTGAGGTTGCTGTGAGCTGTGACGCCACAGCACTCTACTGAGAGCAACCTGAGTAGACATTCTCCCAAGAAGACACACGAATGAGCACATGGAAGGATGCTCAGCTCAGGAAGTGCTAACAGGGACCACAGTGAGACGCCACCTCCCACCTGCCAGGGGAGCATCTATCAAAGAAATGGGAAACAGACCGTGTGGCTGAAGAGGAGGAGAAACCAAGCCTGCGCACTGCTGGTGGGGCTGTGCCCGGTGGCCCAACAACTCCACTCTTAGCCCCAGGAATTCTTCCACAAAGCGTCCAAAAGCAGGATGGGCTCAGACACCTGCTTGCCTGTGTCCATGCAGCATGGTTCACAGCCGCCAGACCAGGCCCCAACAGCACATGAGAGCATAGAGCAAAGTCCATCCCGCAGTGGGGCATGACTCAGCCTCAGAAAGGAAGGAAATTTTGATGCAACTACAACGCAACGTGGATGGGCCCTGAGGATGCAACACTGAGTGAACAAGCCTGAGCCTGATGCAGACGGAACTCGAACCCATGTAACTCGGCCCCCCGAGGCCCCAGACGGCCAGGCCATGGAGACGGGTGCAGACGGGCACTAGTGCTTCATAGGGGCAGAGCTTCCATTTGGGACCATGAAGAAGTCCTGAAGATGGACAGTGGCAATAGTTACACAACATGGGAATGTACTCAATGCCCTTTTATGCATATTATAAATGGCTAAAATAATAGATTTCTAATCATATACCTTTTACCACAGTAAAAAATATGCCCTATAGTTTTCTTGTTTAAAATGCTCTAATTGGTACCTCTCAGAGCCCTGCACCTGCCCTGCTGCCCCCAGCCCCAGTACCTGCTGCGCTGGGCACCTCAGGACCCTCCACTGGGCCAGATGCACACTGCCCCAGGGCCTTTGCTGCCCAGGTAGGTTGAGCTGTGGGCCTGAATAGGGCAGGCCCCACCACACAGGGAAGTCCTGGGGTGTTGGTTGCTGGACAGGCCAGGGGTCTGGGCCCGTGATTGTCCCCTATCCCCTCCTGTTTCTTTTGGACACCAGGTTCCAGCCCCATGTCCAGATCCTGTGAGACCCTGGGTGTATCAAACAGGGGCAGGGCCAGGTGGATCATGCACACGTGGGCCGGGGGGCCCAGACCATCCTCCCTATGGGGCTCAAACCTGCCCACAGCCCTCTAGTCATGCACTGGGCCCCTCAGCCCACCCTGGGAGTGTGGGCCAGCGCACTAAAGACCCTGATTCAGGAAGGGTGGCTGTGGAGAGCAGGAGGGAATAGGTCCTGGTCCCCAGGGTAGTCCAGGGCCAAGTAGGCCAGAGCCCAGCTGGGCCGCGACCCCCTAGGGGCATGTCCTGAGCATTCTGGATGCGCTCTGGTGCCAAGTATGGAGATGGGCAGACATCCAGCACTCAGTAAATGCTTGGAGGCCAGTGGACTATGGGGCTCTGTCCTCAAACCTGCACTGCTAAAGTGGGAAAAGAGGGCTGGATGGGGGCCAGTGGTATAAATGGCCTCTGGAGGGATCTGAGGGTCCTTGGGGGCTCCTTTCTCTGGCCTGCCCATGGCCAGAGTGAGGGATGATGGATGGTCCCACCTAAGTCTGGGCCATCCCAGGCAAAGCCGCAGGGCAGGTTCTTAGCACAGAGCAGGCAGGCGGCACCTCACGCCCCAGGAGGTTGCAGACCAGCCCCCGTTCCTGGCAGGAACTACTGTACCCCCTCCCCTTCCCTCACCTTCTGTCTCCAGCGCCTTCAACTGTGAAGAGGCAAACTCTGCAAACAGGCTGAGCAAACAGGCCAGACTCCCCAGGCCACATCCGGGATGTCTCAATAGCTGCGACCCTGACAGGCCACGGTGGCGGCCAGCTCCACCGCCTTGGGGGCCCTACCGACTCAGCCCTGCTCTGCTTGGGAAGCACTTGGCAGTGGGTGTGGGTAGAGGCCATACCGGGCTTCAGCTACCCCAACTGGGTGGTGCTGAGGGCCAGGTGGACCAGCAGGTGAGGTCCCGGCACTCGGCCGGACAAGGGGCTGCCTCTGAATGTTTAGGGCAGGCCGGGGACTGGGCACCGCATCATTACTGAGCACCAGCTTTTTACCCGGCCTCTGCCTGGAGCAGGTGGGTGGGCTGGGGGCTGTAGCTGTGCCCAGGCATACAGCGAAGAAGTTCCATGCAAACTGTCCCTCGAGACCCCTGCCCTCCTTGATGTTAGAAATGACACAGTGGCAGGAGGAGCTGGTGCAGCCTGAGCACAGCCCTGGGCTGGGACGTTAGCTGGGAGCAGTGTCTGCGGTGGTGCTGAGACCTGGGGGCCTGCAGTGAAGGAGGGCCGGCTTCCACCATGGCATCCACTGAGCTCTTAGCCATGGGGAAGGGTGACATTTGGCAAATCATGTCAAAAGCTTTTTGAAATTGTTGCTGTGGTAAAAAACACACAACATGGTTGGGTGTGGTGGCTCATGCTTCAGTCTCAGCACTCTGAGAGGCTAAAGCAGGAGGATCCCTGGAGCCCAGGAATTGGAGGCTGCAGTGATCTGTTACAAGGACACTGCACTCCAGCCTGGGCAACAGAGTGGGACTGCGTCTCAAAAAAACAACACTACATTTACCCCCTAACCCATCTGATGTGCACGGCTCAGCAAACATCTCAGTGCTGTGTGGCCATTACCACACTCTGTCTCCAGAACTTTCTCCTCATCTCAGTCTGAAGCTCTATCCCCATTCAACACCAGCTCCCCAGCCCCTCTCACCCCTGGTGCCCAGCTGCTGCCTCTGTCTCTGGGGTGTGTGACATCTCTGGGGCCTCCAGGGAATGCCCTTTAGTGACAATCACATCTCACTGAGCACTGCCGCGGCCTGTGTCAGAATCTGCTTCCTTTCCAAGGCAGAGTGAGGCCCCACTGTGAGGACTGCCTGCGCTTCACCCACCCAGCAGAAATGCTGGATCCCTGGGGTGGAGGGGGAAGGGTCGGGCCACAGACTCTGCTCAGGGGTCGCCCACAGTGGACACACCCTTCACGCTTCTGCCACTGGCCCACCCGCTCCAAGTTCCCCACATCCTTCCCAGCCTTGTTTTTTTCTGTTTCTTGGGTAACAGCTGAGCTGTCCTGGTGGGCGTGAGGTGCATCAAAGCTTTAGGACTCTGCCACAGCAATTCCACTTTAAAGAATTTGTCCAGGCTTGGCGCCTGTGGCTCAGCGGGCTAAGGCGCCAGCCACGTACACTTGAGATGGCGGGTTTGAATCCAGCCCGGGCCCGCCAAGCAACAATGACGGCTGCAACTAAAAAATGGCCGGGTGTTGTGGCGGGCACCTGCAGTCCCAGCTACTTGGGAGGCCGAGGCAGGAGACTCGCTTGAGCCCAGGAATTGAAGGTTGCTGTGAGCTGTGATGCCACAGCACTCTATCCAGGGTGACAGCTTGAGACTGTCTCAAAAAAAAAACAAGAATTTGTCCTCCGAGAAACAAATGCAGGCAGAGTCCAAGCCGGGGCTGCAGTGACAGGGGATGTGATGGGTGGTGGGGACACACATCTGCTGCCTTGGGGCTGGCGCTTCCCTGCTGGGGTCCACCTGGACACTCAGGCAAACCTGCTAAGGGCTGGGCAAGAAGGAGCCAGAGAAGAAAGATCTTACATGCACGTCAAGTGGGTAAAGAAGCATTTGGGACAGAGTGTCCTGCTCACTCAGAGGGTGCATGGTGGGGGATGGCATTGTGGGGACCTCCCCAGGGAACCCCTGCAAGGGTCCCCATTGTCATGCGTGCATGTCACCCTGTGTGGTCTGCTGAGAAGCCCAGGGAGGTCCAGACCCCAGGAGCAGCTGCTTCCTCTGCCCCAGCTAAGGAAAGACAAGGCCAAGCCGGGGGTCAGAGGAGCACCACTAACCACTGTGGCCTGTTTCACTGGGACTTGAACCTCCGAGGGGGAGGAGCTGGAGCCCTCCTGCTTAGTTGGGCAGAGGTCTCTGGGCATGGAGCCTCCTCCTGGGACCCCACAAGACACACAGACCCGTGCTGGCCCTGACAGACGGCTACTCACGACCCTGAGTGAACAGTGCCCCAGGGCTGCCCACTGCCGGGCCAGGCAGTGGTCATCAGTGCTGACACAGTGCACCATGGCCCCCCACTCAGTGGGATGCAGCACTGAGCACCTCTGCTCAGCCACCCAGGGCCACCCGGGCTGAGGTCCCCTCTCCAGCCCACCCCCAGCCAAACACTCCCATGGCTTTGTCACCCAGGGTGGCGCCAGCACCACCTCCAGGCACCAGGTGGGACGGCCCCCACCTTCTGACTGTCAGAGCTGCGGGGGTGAAGGGGGTGCGGTCATCCCGCAAACCCTTCCTCCTCTAGGCCTCCCTGCCATGGCCCCTCCCCAACAGCAAACATACGTGGTGGCTCTGGGGCAAGTGGGGCCCTGCGTGGCCCAGGGGCCGGCGCCAGGCCAAGGCTTCCTGCTACTTAAGCCCAAGGCCCCCAGAGGAGCTGGCACCCGCCACTCTCTCCTCGCCCGCCTGCTGAGCCAGCCCAGCATGGGCAGCAGGGGTGCGTGCCGGGTGCTGGCCTGGGCTCTCACGGCCCTGCTCGCGACACGGCCAGCAGGTAAGGTTCCTGTCCACTTCTGACCATGTTCATGGAAGGTCCCCCAGCGCATCCCAAATACCACGGCCCCTGGCATCTGGCCTTCATCCACTCGGGGGGACGAGGTGTCAGCAGACACGGAGCCCAGCAAGACATGAAGAGAGCAAGGCCTGGCCTGGACCAAGGGGCAGGGCCCTGAGAAACCACAAGCCGGCCGAGGGGGCTGGGGCTGCGGTCTCTGTGGCTCAGGGAGGGAGCAGGGCCTCCCCCAGCACAGGCTCTGCAGGGGACGGTCACCCTCTGGGGGTGGGGGTGTCACAGCTGGCAGGGCAGCCCCCATAGGGCAGGGATAGTGCCATGGCCGCACTCCTGCAGCACAGAACCCCTGCCTGGGCCAAGGCTGACTCCACAGGGCTGTCCTGCCATCGTAGCCACCAGCCCTCTTGGTCACACTTGCCACACCCTTCTCGTGGTGGTTTCTCTTGTCTGTCACTCAGGAAGAGCTGGGAGAGCTAATACTTGCTGTCGAGAGTAAAGATGTGGCCCCAGAGGAGGTGTCCCTGCCCTGCCTCTGCTCGGGGTCTGGGCTGGGCCCCTGGGACCTCAGCTCTCCCCCCAGGAAGGGAGGATGTGGGGGGGACCCAGAGCCCCATTCTGGGGCTGTCAGTGGGGCTGGGGGCAGGAGGCCCCTCCTGCTGAGAGTCTGAGACGCTGGCCTCACGGGCATAGTTGCGTCCCCACACCTGGCTCCTCCAGGCTGGCGGCCAGGGCTCTGTCCATCACAGGTGTTGTCTAGGGGGTGTTGGCCTCACCTGGTCCTCCCACTTTGCTCTTGTTGGCCAGTGGAGCCCTGGGGCAGAGGGTTCTTTTGTCACAAGGAGACAGGTACTGTGGCCCCTGGGGACTTGGCCAGGCCCCCACAGAACAGCTTTGCACCAGCATGGGGCATGTGGGTTCGCGTCTAGGGCACACACACCTAGACTGAGGCGTGGTAGGGGGTTGGCAGTGGGCATTTCTCTGGCCGGGTGATGGAGCCTGACTTGCCCGGCCCCAGGTGCAGGAGGTACCCTATAGGAGCTGGGAGGGGCTGCCGGGGCAGTGGGAGGGGCTGCAGGGGCAGCAGAATGGGATGGGGGGAGCAGCTGTGCTCCTGGGAAACATGGTCAATGGGGTGTCCAGGAGTGGTCAGGAGAGCCAAATGGAGAGCCAAGCAGCCCAGGTGCCATCTGTCCCAGATCTGAGGTGAGCAGGGGATGAGGCTGGCCGCAGCAGGCTGGTGCCCCCCAATCCCCTTGGGCCATGACAATGCCAGCCCCCAACTCCTTACAAAGCACAGGGGTCCAGGGCCACAGGAAGACTTGGCCTTGCATAGAGTGGCCAGGGGGACCTGGGGGTACAGCTGCCCTGAGCACAGAACCTAGCCCAGTCAGGCTGCAGGCAAGGCTTTGCCCTAAGACCCTGGCTGTCCCCAGCACCAACCACTTGCTCAACCTAACCCCAGCCCTGCCTTCCTGCCCTGACTAGAGTGTCAGCAGCTGCCTCTACTCTCAGGCTCTTGCTAGGTCATGCCTGGAAGCTGCTATGTCCTCCCCAACAAAGCCCATCTTTGTCCTTTTCTGAGGGATATGTGGGTAGGGCTGGACACCTCCCCACTGGAGGTAGCTGCTGTGATAGGTGCACTGCCTTTTCCCAATTCGATTTTCCTGGTCCCCACCCGGGAGACGTCTGCAGATGGGCCAGGCGGGGCGCAGAGCTATGTGAGCCTCACCTAGAGGCCATGCCAAGCTCCCTACTGGAAGCTTCTATGCTGAGAGGACTGGTTTTCTATCTTGTGCTGGTGGGGGCCCAGGAGGGATTGTCTGGCCTCAGGCCAGACCTGATACCTGTTGTGACAACACTGCAGGGCACAGAGACACACAGGTAGGGCCCAACAAGGGCCGTGGGCTCCTCACCACTCCTACCCCTTCTCCTGCAGAGACCCAGGGCGGTGCAGAGCTGAGCTGGGGCAGTGCAGGGCCCACTGCGGACAGCCTCACGGTGAACAGCGGTATGCAGCCCAGGTCTGGGTGGTGGTTTCCTGACCAGTCAGAAAGGGCTGGACACTGAGTGGGTTTGGGGATTCCACATGGCCACAAGCCACACAGAGAATCCTGGGCCCACTGTGGGGACAACATAGGCATCCACGGGGACAGTGCATCCGCAGGGTACGAAGGTGCACCACAGAGACTTACACCTGTGTACGCACACATAGTGCCTGTACAGATGGAAATGTCCAGGGCGGGAGGGTCCAGCGGTGACCAAGGGAGAGCAGGGTGGCTCACTAGTCCTGGGCTCCCTATGGTCCCAGAGTGGCCAGTGAGGGTGAGGCCTGGGAAGGGGTGCCCATGGATGGCCAGGGCCCCAGGTGACCCAGCCCTTGCCTACAGCCCGCCCGACATCCTCAACCACCAAGCACATGAGCTTTGTGCCCCCCATCACTGTCCTCCCGAGCAGTTATGGTAAGTGGATGCCAGCCCTGCCTTCCAGAGAGGGGTGCTCACCAGGCCCAGAAGTGAGGCTGGCACAGTGTGGGCCATCCAGGCAGGGCAGGGCCTAGTGCCTTCCCTGTGGGCAGTTCTGTGGGCTGACCACCCAGTGTGGGGAGGGCAGCCGGGCGGGGCGCAGCCCACATAGACAGTGGCCAGTCACCACGGGTTTCCTTGTGCCGAACGTGAGTGCCTTGGCCGGGCAGGTGTCTGGGCACGGGGTGGGCGTGTGAATCTGGCATCCAGCAAGGGCCCCTTCACACCCCTCCCCGCAGCCCTGCACGCAGCACACAATGGGCGGGTCTGCAGCACCTGGGGCGACTTCCACTACAAGACCTTCGATGGCGACGTCTTCCGCTTCCCTGGCCTCTGCAACTACGTGTTCTCAGCACACTGCGGGGCCGCCTATGAGGACTTTAACATCCAGGTGCGCCGTGGCCTGGTAGGCTCCAGGCCCACCATCACCCACATCATGCTCAAGGCCCAGGGGCTGGTGCTGGAGATGGCCAATGGCTCTGTCCTCGTCGATGGGCAGCGGTGAGTGGGCACTGCCAAGACCAGGCTGGGTCAGGGTCAGGGGTAGCAGGAGCACTCTAGGTCTTGGCTGATGGCCTGGCCCAAGGAGAACATGAACTTGTTGCCCAGGGAGGAGCTGCCCTACAGCCGTGCCGGCCTCCTGGTGCAGAGGGGCAGTGACTACGTCTCCATCAGCCTCCGTCTGGGGTTGACCTTGCTGTGGAACAGAGAAGATGGAGCCCTGGTGAGGAAGCTCCCAGCGCCCAGCCCCCTCCTGGCCTGACCAGAGGTGCCCCTGGGTGGTTGAAGCTGGCAGGGGCTGTGAGGCCTGGCGGGCAGGATCTCTGAGCTGGCACTGCCCCTGCCCTGCCCTAGCTGGAGCTGGACCCCAAGTATGCCAACCAGACCTGTGGCCTGTGTGGGGACTTCAATGGTCTCCCGGCCTTCAATGAGTTCTACGCCCACAGTGAGTGTCACCCAGAGGCCCTGGTGGTGTTGGGGTCCCGCTGTGGCTGGAGATGTGCCCTGGTGGTCAGCTTCCCCACAGGCCCCAGAGCCCCACGCTGGGTGCTTTCTCTCCGGCAGATACCAGGCTGACCCCTCTCCAGTTTGGAAACCTGCAGAAGCTGGACGGGCCCACAGAGCAGTGCCCAGACCCCCTGCCCTCACCAGCCAACAACTGCACAGATAAGGTGAGTCCTGCTTCCGGGCACAGCTGAGGACAGAGGCACATTCCCAGGTGCCTAGCAAGACAGAGTCAGGTGGGCTGAGGGCAGTGCTGCAGGAGGCCCAGACTAGAGCACCTCCTGTGGGCTAGGAGTACCAGTGGCCCAGAAACTCCAGGACACCCAGACCTGCAGAATCCTGAGACTCAGACCTTGATGTGACTGACAGCAAAGCCCTGGGAGCTCCCACCCCACATGCTGCCTGTTGGGCCCTGGGGAGGGGGATGCTCCCCAACAGCCGGGCGCCAGAGGCTGGTGGCTACCTCCCACCGCCCTCCTCTGAGCCGCCTCCCAGGCTGGGATCTATACCCTTCCTGGGTGCTCATGCCATGGGCAGGGGTGTCCTGGAGCCCTGAGGATTCAGGCAGCCCCAGAGCTAAGCGGAGCCCACAGCCATGGCCGCAAGTTCACATGGTTGGGGAGGAGGATGGGTGGGTGAGCGGGGGCGGGGCTGGGGGTAGGAGGAACCCTGCAGGGAAGAAAGAGGTTGGGGCTATCCAACTGTGCTCCTCAGGAGGGTGTCTGCCGCCGCGTCTTGTCTGGACTGGCCTTTGTGGAATGCCACGAGCTGGTGGACGCTTCTGTGTACGTGGACGCCTGTGTCCAGGACCTGTGCCGCTGCCCCTCCTGCCCATGTGCCACTTTCGCCGAGTACTCCCGCCAGTGTGCCCACGCAGGGGGCCAGCCGCAGAACTGGAGGGGTCCTGGCCTCTGCCGTGAGTGTCCCTGCCAAGGCCCAAGCCAGGGTCTGCTGGGGAGACAGGGCAGGGGCTGACCCTAAGGTCACAGCCAGAGTGTACACAGGGAGAGGGCACGTCAGGTGAGCGTGGGCAGGGGAGAGGACCCCCCCTCCCTTCACCTCACACTCCACCAGGGAGACCATCAGGGGACTGGGGCAGGCAGGGCAGGGGCAATCCAAGACCAAGGGCGTCTGGGCTGTCCCGGGCCTGGGCCTGCCCTCCAGAGACCCCAGTGACATGTGGAAGGTGGAATGCAGGTGGCTCCAGCTGTCCAGGCTGAGCCCTGGGAGCGGATCTAGGGTCTGGCCACCTCCAGTCCAGCTCTGCCTCCTGCTGCTGCAGCCTCGTCTTGTCCCCTCAACCTGGAGCACCAGGAGTGTGGCTCACCCTGCATGGATACCTGCTCCAATCCCCAGCGCTCCCAGCTCTGCGAGGACCACTGTGTGGACGGCTGCTTCTGCCCCCCAGGCAGGTCCCTGCAAGTGCCCTTTGCTCCCATCTCCATGGCTGTTGCCATCCCCAGCACCCAGCCCTGGCCAAGAAGCTAAGGATCCTCTCAAGAGTCCAGGCAGGGTGGATGGACACTGACTGCCAGGCCTGCCCATCCATGGAGGCAGACAGGGTCAGCGTCTCAAATGCTGGGGGCCAGGTGGGGAAACCAGGCCCAGAAGCACTCTGCACTCTGGCTCCTCCACCGCGGGAGCAGGTCTCAGGGCGAGGGCAGTGGCCCGGGGCAGGGGCCCTTCCCATGGGCGGCAACTTGTCCCCAAGACTGGGTCTTCTCAGGGGCCAGGGAGGGTCCCCCTCTGTGCCTCAGTGTCCTCACCTATGCATGGGCCAGCCCTGCACTCACGCCCCTACCCTGCAGGCACTGTGCTGGATGACATCACTGACTCAGGCTGCCTGCCTCTGGGGCAATGCCCCTGCACCCACAGCGGCCGCACTTACGCCCCGGGGGCCTCTTTCACCACCAGCTGCAGCTCCTGGTAGGCCCCAGACAGCCTTCCTCTGCATAAGCCATAGGGGGTGAGCTCCACCTCACCTCCAACTGCCCTCTACTCTCACCTCCCCCAGCACCTGCTCCGGGGGGCTGTGGCAGTGCCAAGACCGGCCATGCCCCGGCACCTGCTCTGTGCAGGGCGGCGCACACATCTCCACCTTTGACGAGAAGCTCTATGATCTTCATGGAGACTGCAGCTATGTGCTGACCAAGGTGAGGCCCCTGGGAAGACCTGGAGCCCTGATGGCAGTCAGAGGGATGAGTCCTCCACACAAAAAGGAAGCCCTGAGTTCATACCCGCTGAGCTTCACGTGGTGGTGGGGCCCCCAGGCCTTGGAACCAGTTGCTGGGAGGTGACAGAGGTGCTGGAGGCCACCTCCCACAGAGCCACACACCCACAGGCATCCTGGGCAGAGGGCCACCAAAGCTCACACCCTCATGGGTGGGTCTGCCCATCAGAAATGTGTGGATAACACCTTCACTGTGCTGGCCGAGCTGCGGAGATGTGGCCTGACGGACAACGAGAACTGCCTCAGGGCTGTGACTCTCAGCCTGGACAGTGGGGCCACGGTGAGGAGCTGCCCAGCCCGTGCGGCCCAGCCCTGGACTGGGAGGGGTGGAGATAGGAGAGCCATGGAGACTGAGACCTCTGCCCTGCATGAATCTCCCCTCCCCAAACCCTGGCTCTGCTCCCCGAGAGGTGATCCTGGCCACAGAGAGTTGACCATGCTTCTTCACCAGGTTGTCCGGATCCAGGCCGACGGCGGCGTGTTCGTGAACTCCATCTACACCCAACTGCCGGTGTCAGCAGGTATGCGGCTGCCCAGGGACCAGGCCAGGCCAGGGTGTCCAGGGCGGGCTCAGCTCCCAGAGCCTGGGCACGTCCAGCTCGGACCCTACTTGCTTCTGGTGGCCTTGGGCAGCTCCCAAACAGCCTGCAGGCAGCTTCTCACCTGCAAGGGTGATAAGGCCAGGTTGGCTGCAGGCCACTGCGTCTGCCCCACCTCTTCTGACACCTCTACCCCCTGCAGCCAACATGACCATCTTCAGACCCTCCACCTTCTTCGTGGTGGCTGCACAGCAGGGCCTTGCCCTGAAGCTGCAGGTGCAGCTGGTGCCCCTCATGCAGGTGTCACTCAGGCTGGACCCCTCGCACCGCGGCCAGACATGCGGTGAGGATGGAGGGTGATGGTGTTGTCCTGGCTCTGGTCAGCAGACTGGACGCCACCCCCTGATGTCTCCCCATTGCCCCCAGGCCTATGTGGGAACTTCAACCAAAACCAGGCCGATGACTTCATGGCCCCCAGCGGGGTGGTGGAGGGCACGGCTGCGGCCTTTGCCAACACCTGGAAGACCCAGGCCACCTGCCCCAACGTCAGGAACAGCTTCGAGGACCCCTGCTCACTGAGCGTGGAGAACGGTACCCTCAGCCCACCGCCTGTGGTCACCCCAAGCTCAAGTCCCACCTGGTCTGTCCTTCCTGTCCCCTGGGCCACAGGACTCCTGGGGCAGGGTTTGAGGTGCCTGCAGGTGATATGCACGGCCAGCAGGAAGGTGTGAGGGGGGGAGAGGCATGGCAAGGGGCGACTCTGATTCCAGTTCCATTTTGGGGGGGGCTGGGTAGCATGAGTGGAGCCCTGAGGTCATGTGGCACCCACTGGGCCCTCCCCCTAGAGAACTATGCCAGACACTGGTGCTCCCGGCTGACTGACTCTGCTGGCGCCTTCTCCCCCTGCCACTCCATCGTCGACCCCACGCCCTTCCACTCGGTGAGTGTCCATGGTGCCCACCATCACAGGCCCAGGTTGGGGATGGAACTGGGGTGCCGGACCCTGTCCCAGCCTGGAGCCAAAGTGTGTGGGTAGCCCCCCAGCCGGCATCTGCATCTGTACCCACACTTCTCTCACAAACACTGGGTGCTGGGCCACGGCCCTCCCTCAAGCCTCTTCCTAACTTGGCTCCATTTCAGAAGACCCTCTATCCAGTAAGGCCCTGTCCTCAGACACATTAGGACGCTGGTCCATCTTTTGACTCGAGACCACTTTCCTGCCCTAAAGCCCTAAAGAGCACTCAGCTCAGCCCCTCCTAATGGCCTCTTCCAGCCCACCGAGGCTCCGGCCCCTCACCTTGCTCAGAGCCCAATCTGCTCCCACACCTGGTGTCACTGCCCCCCCTGGCCACAGTGGCCTCCTGTGGCCCCATTACTATTCACCCCAACCCCTAGCCCTGATGCAGCCCTCCTCCTGCCCCATGAGGGCCGGACCCTGACCCTGCCACTGCCCCCAGCACTGCATGTTCGACACCTGTAACTGCGAGAGGAGTGAGGACTGCCTGTGCGCAGCCCTGTCCTCCTACGTGAGCGCCTGCGCCGCCCGGGGCCTGCTGCTCCACGGCTGGAGGGACGGCGTCTGCAGTGAGTGCGGGGTGGTGTCCCCATGCCACGGGCCTCCTGGGGTTGTGGGGCCCTGGGCGGCAGCCAGCACTCAAGTGGCCCCAACCAAGAGCACCAGCCATCCTCGTCCAGAGAGCCTCGAGTTCTCAAGATCCCCACACCACAGATGAGGACACTAAGGCTAGGATGGGATTAGCACCAGCCAGGCCAGCCCATCCCACCACTGACTGCACTGTCCCCCGCTCCTGCTATCCACAGCCAAGTACATGAACAACTGCCCCAAGTCCCAGAACTACACCTATGTGGTAGACACCTGCCCGCCCACCTGCCGCGCCCTGAGTGAGGCCGACGTCACCTGTGGTGTCCCCTTTGTGCCAGTGGACGGCTGCACTTGCCCCAAGGGCACCTTCCTGGATGATGCGGGAACGTGTGTGCCTGCTCAGGAGTGCCCCTGCTACCTGCGTGGCACAGCGGTGGCCCCTGGAGAGGTGGTGCATGACAATGGTGCCGTGTGGTAAGGGAGTTCAGCCTGGGAGTGGGACCCTGGTGTCCCCTGGGCTACCCACACTCTCGAGCCACCCTCACATCTCCATGGGGTCCATGCCTGAGCCTCCCTACATGCCTCAGGGGCCACACTGGGGGCCCCACCCATCTGAAAAGAGGCCTGGGAGGCTACCGAGGGTTCTGGCCACAGGGCTGCAGGGAGTGTGACCCCAGCTGGGCCTGCAACGCCTCCTGCACCCTGCTCCTCCCTGGCCTTGAAGGCTGCTCCTCACAGCTGGGGGCCAGTCCTAGTGCCTGAGGGTCCTGGTGGCCTACTTGCCCCTTGTGGGCATTGGCTCACTGGCCAGCTCCGCCGGGTGGGGGATCTTTACAGCAGCCCAGTAGCACCATCATGCCTGACCCAGGCAGCGAGGTGTAGCGCTGGGCACTGGAGCTGGGCTGTACAGTGTGGGTGGTCATGACATGTGGGCAGCAGGTCTAGGCCAGTCGTCCATCTCTTGTAGCTCATGCACGAGTGGGAAGCTGATCTGCCTGGGGGCCACGCTGCAGAGAAGCACAGGTAACATCGCCGCCCACGGGCCTCACCCCACCTGGGCACCATGCTGACGGCTCCAGGAAGAGAAAGGGCTGAGCTGTCTGCAGAGGGGCTGGGCACCCTCGTGGGGGGGGTGCTGGACCACTCATGGAAGTGCCCAGCGCCCAGCCTGGGTGGGCACTTGGTGGTCAGAGCACAGGCTGGGGGTGTGCATGGCCGGCAGCTTGGGGCCTGGGGACTGCTGTTCCTTGGGACACTCCCACCACATTCTGTCCCCAGGCTGTGTGGCCCCCATGGTATATCTGGACTGCAGCAACACCTCAGCGGGCACCCCAGGGGCCGAGTGCCTCCGCAGCTGCCATGGGCTGGATGTGGACTGTGTGAGTCTTGAGGCCACAGCCAGGATGCCACCCACCATTCGGGCTGCAGGGAGGGCCCGTCAGGAGGGTGCCCGGGGTCTGGATGATTCCAGTGTGGGTGGATGGCCAGTGGCTGTGGTTTGCTGACCCCAGATACTGCCCCTGTGTGGCTTGTGCCCACCACGGTACTACTCTGGGAGACATTGCAAGGGCCTGTCCTGAAGGCTGGGCATGCCCAGGCTGGACAGTGCCCACTCGCCTTGGTGTCTGGGCCCTGACCAATGCCTGCCTACTCCCACAGTTCAGCACTCACTGTGTGTCTGGCTGCGTCTGCCCCCCAGGGCTGGTGTCAGATGGGGCAGGGGGCTGCATCGCAGAGCAAGACTGCCCCTGTGTGCACAATGAGGTCTCCTACAAGCCTGGGGACACCATCAGAGTTGACTGCAACACCTGGTGAGGCCTGGGGCCCTGGAGGTTGCAGGCGGGAGCCCTGGGACAGTTGCCTGAGCCAGAGGGGGGCCTCACAGGAAGCAGCAGGTGTCAGGGTGCTTTCTGGACATGGAGGTCCTCCTGTGGAGGAAGGGGCCAAGGGGACTGGCTGGACACCACACCAGCTTGTCCTTGTCATCACTATGAATGTAGCCTGGATGCACCAGGCCTGGGCTGGCCTGAGGGAAGGGCTCTGGGGCCAGGCCGCCCTGTGAGCAGACACCCTGTCCACAGCACCTGCAGAGACCGCAGGTGGGAGTGCAGCCACCGGCCCTGCCTGGGCACCTGCGTGGCCTATGGGGGCGGCCACTTTATCACCTTCGACGGTGCACGCTACAGCTTCGAAGGCACCTGTGAGTATGCCCTGGCCCAGGACTACTGTGGGGGCAATGCCACCCTGGGGACCTTCCGTGTCGTCACTGAGAACATCCCCTGTGGGACCACCGGTGTCACCTGCTCCAAGGCCATCAAAGTCTTCGTGGAGGTAAGGGTGCCTGCCAGGAAGGTCCGTGAGGAGGTCCCCCAACATCACAGGCCTCCAGCAGTGTGTGTCCTGGGGCTGCCACATAACTGGGGGCCGTACAGCAGCAGACCCTCATCCCCTCACTTCCCTGGACGCAGAGTCTGGGACCAGAGCGGGTAGAACCCAGCTCCCCCCCAGCTCTGGGGGGCCCTTCTCAGCTGTGGCCATGTCACCTCGACTCTGCCTCTGTCTCCACGTGGCTCCTCCCATGTGTGTCTGTGTCTCCCATTACTCACGAGGACACTTATCATTGGATTTGGGACCACCCCAGTATCCGGAATGATCTTGTTTCCTAATCATATCTGCAAAGATCCTTTCCCCCAATAAGGTCCCATTCACGGGTTTGAGGAGTTAGAATATGGACATACCTGGGGACACATGCTTTCAGTGAGAGAGGTCAAAGTTTATCACAGGGCAGAGAGCAGGGCTGTTAGCTGGGGCGGAGGAGTTCCCTGGAAGTGTGGGGAGGGACTGGAGAGAGGCAGTGAGTGTAGGGGCGGCAGGGCACAGAGCTGGTGGGGGGCAGAGGCACACACCCCATCCCTGTTCCCAGCACTTGTTGCCTCGCCTTCCTCCAAACTTCCTCTGAGACCCTCATGAGCCTGGCTCATCCCTCATACTGGATGTCCCCTGGGCCTTAGGCCTCTCCCAGCAGCTCTGCCTCTTGTGTCCCTCCAGAGCTACGAGCTGATCCTCCATGAGGGGACCGTCAAGGTGGTAGAAAGAGGGCCAGGTAGGGACCTGCCTTACAAGATCCGCTACATGGGCAACTTCCTGGTCATCGAGACCCGTGGTGGGATGGCTGTGTCCTGGGACCGGAGGGCCAGCGTGTTCATCCGGTTGGACCAGGAATATAAGGTGAGCACTGGCCTTGCACTCCAGGTTCTGGCCCTGCTGGGACCAAGCCTGGTAGCCGACAGGCCTTTGAGTGCTGTCTTGACCTATAAAATCCAGGCTGAGGTGGGGCTGCACAGGGTGTCAGCTCCACACAGGTGCACCAGAGTCTCAACCAGCAGGCATCCCTGCTCTCTGGACTCAGGAAGGGCCAGCTGGCTCTCCGGGGATGCCACAGGGCCCACATAACCATTCCTGTCTCCTGCAAGGTCTCTGGGCACTACCTAGGGGAACCAGGTACCCAACCTGCAATCCCCTGAGGGCCCTGGACACCCCAGGCCAGGGTCAGTGCTGCCCCCACAGTTCCTATGGCCCCAGCTCTCAGGGCTCCGTCTGTCTCCCGCTTCTGCAGGGCAGGGTCTGCGGCCTGTGTGGGAACTTCGACGACAGTGCCATCAACGACTTCACCACACGGAGCCAGTCCGTGGTGGGAAACGCCCTGGAGTTCGGGAACAGTTGGAAACTCTCCCCATCCTGCCCGGATGCCCTGGTGCCCAAGGACCCCTGCACCTCCAACCCCTACCGCAAGTCCTGGGCCCAGAAGCAGTGCAGCATCATCAACAGCGCCACCTTCGCCGCGTGCCGCGCTCAGGTGGGGCCTTGGGCTTGGAGGCAGGGGCCGGCGGGGACAGCAGTTGACTCCTCCCCTGTGGGAGCCAGTCTGGATTGGGCTCACGGCAGGTCTCTGTGGATGATTTTTCACCCTGTTTCAGCACACAGCACTGTTGGGATTTCCAGCTCTCAAGTCTGGTTCTGTGTGCCTGGCATGAGGCTGTCTCCACTATTATGTCTTCTGGCCCTCATTGTGGCCCTGACCACCCTCCTCTGGGACCACACATCTGCCTAGTCCCCAACATGAGCATGAACATGAGCGTCCACGGGGGCTCCCAGTCTGGAAGAGGGTCAGTGGTTGACCCTCAGTAGAGACTCTTCCAAACAGCAGTTTCCTGTGGTTCTGACAAATGCTAAGTGCCCACTCAGGGGTGCAGCTATGTCATCAGGACCTTCTTGGGGTGTGAAGAGGCAGGTCACTCAGGGACATTGACCGCTGACACCCCGAGTTACCCTCACTGGTCCTGGCTGCTCTCCTGAGGAGGCAACATCTCCCCTCGCCATGCTGCTGGCTAGATCAGATGGTGTTCTGATTCCAGTGGTGCCTCATGATGGCAAAAATGAGAACTTGGTGCTGGGCATAGTGGCTTCCAGTTGGAATCTCAGCACTTTGGGAACCCAAGCAGGAGTTCAAGACCAGCCTGGACAATGTATCAAGATCTGAACCCTACAAAAAACAAGAAAAAATCTCCAGGCATGTGACACCACTCCCAGCTACTTGGGAGGCTTAGCTCAGAAGTTGGAGGCTGTAATGTGTAAGGCTGATGCTACTGCACTTCAGCCAGGCAACAGAGCAAGACCTTGTCTCAAAAAAAAAAAAAAAAAAAAATAGTGAGAACTTGGGTCCACTCTAGGTCTGCTGCTGTGATTTGGAGGACTCACCCCATCTTGCTCTCAGGAAACAGCCCTTTGTTATTAGGATAGGTTAACAACAAGAGCTCTTACTGAGGGCGGGTCTAGAGGTGGGCCAGATGCCATGCAAAGCAGCAGAAGTACCCACCCTTCCACCGGCCTGTTCTGTGTGCCATGCTTACCCTGGAAATGAGACAAAACCTGCTCTGAGGCTCAGCGCCCATAGCATAGAGGTTATGGCGCCAGTCACATACACTGAGGCTGGCAGGTTCAAGCCCAGCCTGGGCCTGCTAAACAACAATGACAACTGCAACAAAAAGTAGCTGGGCATTGTGGCAGGCACCTGTAGTCCCAGCTACTTGGGAGGCTGAGGCAAGAGAATTGCTTAAGCCAAATAATTTGAGGTTGCTGTAAGATGTGACACCACGGCACTCTACCGAGGGTGACATAGCAAGACTTTATCTCAAAAAAACAAACAACAAAAAAAACCCAATCTGCTCTCACAGAGCTCACCCTTGGGAGGGAGACATGGGGTAGAGGGGGATGGAGGGCCCTGAGTGAGTGAAGAGCAGCAATCGCTGGGACGGGCCTGATGATAGGACAGGCCCCAGTGGGAGGAGGCCAGCTCAGCTGGAGTGGAGGAAGCCAGGGGACAAGGGCAGGAGGGGGGAAGGGTGTGACCAGGGCTGCTGTGCCCAACGTGGGTGTGAAATGTGCAGGACCCCTGATAAGAGGATCCAAGGGCACACGCAGAGGTACACCGGTGAACAGACAGGAAATTAGCAAGTAGGAGATGGGAAGGTGAGCACTGGCACAGATGGACATGGGCACAGGTGGGCAGGGACAGAGGGAGGCAGGGTGGACATGGGCTGAGGCACAGGTGGACAGGGACAGAGGTAGGCAGGTATGGAGGTGGGCTGGGGGGACAGGTGGACTGAGTCACTGGTAGGCTGGAGAGGTGGTGGTGGGGCGGCTCCCATTTGGGACATCTAAAGGCATCCGTGGCCCCAGAAGTCAAGGACGTTGGATCCCTGGTGTGAGAATTTGAAATTCAAGTGGCACTCTTCCTGCAGCTGCATGGCAGGGCGGGTGGAGCCCTCCTGGCTGAGCTGCACTTGTGCCCCGCCCCAGGTTGACTCCACCAAGTACTACGAGGCCTGCGTGAGCGACGCGTGCGCCTGTGACTCAGGAGGCGACTGTGAGTGCTTCTGCACGGCCGTGGCCGCCTACGCCCAGGCCTGCCGAGACTCTGGCGTTTGCGTGTCCTGGCGGAGCCCCGACGTCTGCCGTGAGTAGGGCTCTGTCCGTGGTGCTGAAGGGCGGAGGAGACGGAGGGCAGGAGTATAGGGGCCGAGCACTGTGTCCGGGACCACCTTGCGCTCGCCTGCGGAGACCCCCGCAGACCCCGCTTAGCGTCTCTTCTGTACCCAGCCCTGTTCTGCGACTACTATAACCCACACGGGGGGTGCGAGTGGCACTACCAGCCCTGCGGGGCGCCCTGCCTGAGAACCTGCCGGAACCCAAGTGGGCGCTGCCTGGTGGACCTGCCCAGCCTGGAAGGTAAGGGGTGCAGTGGCCTCTCCGGCCAAAACTCCCAGGGGTCCTTGGAGCGCGCGCGGGGCGGGGGTCCCAGAGCTGCGGTGTGGGAGCTTCTAGGGCAGGACCCTGGGCGGCACCAGCAGGCCCGAGAGGTCACGGGGTCCCAGTGGTCTCTCCTCGCCCTGTGGCCCAGGCTGCTACCCGAAGTGCCCGCCCAGTAAACCCTTCTTCTGTGAGGACCAGATGAGGTGCGTGGCCCAGTGCGGCTGCTACGGCGAGGACGGGAAATACTATGACGTGGGCACGAGAGTCCCCACGGCGGAGAACTGCCTGAGCTGGTGCGTGGGGCGAGCGCGCGCACTGGAGCGGGGCCGGGGCGGGGCCAGGAAGGGGCCGGAGGCGGGGAGCGCGAGGGGAGCGGCGCGGGGAGACCCGGGCGGGGTCCACCCACCAGGTCCTTGCTCAGTTCTTCCCTCCTTCCAGCTCCTGCACGCCCGGCGGCCTGCGGTGCACTCACAGCCTGGCAGGTAAGGCACAGCCGGGTGGGTCAGGTGTGTCCGGCCAGGGCTGGGGGTGGGGGCGCCGGGTGACGGATGCCTGCCCCGCCCCCAGCCTGCAAGTGCGTCTACGAGGGCAGGACCTACTCCTACCGGGAGGTCATTTACAACACTACGGACGGGCTCGGCGCCTGCTTAATCGCCGTCTGTGGAGAAAACGGAACGATTCAACGAAGGGCTGTGGGATGTCCCGGAACCCCGTCCACAACGCCGTTCACCTTCACCTCCACCTCGGCCCCTCTCTCAACGTCGGGTAAGCTCTGCCTGGTTCTCCTATGGCCCAGAGGGAGTAGGCGCCAGGGGCCCCATGCAAGGGTCCAACCCGCCCGCCTGCTTCCCCAGGCTCCGCTGGTCCACATTCTGGCGGTCTCCAGGACTCCCCAGAAAGTCTCAACACTGGTTGGCAGGGCTGTCCCCCTGCGACAGTAAAGCCTTCCCAGCCCTGGCCTGTCCCTCAGCATGGCCCACACCAGCTCCCTTCACACTAGGCTTCCAGGGCCAGTCCTTCATCCAGAAGCCACCCTGACCCAAGCTCAGGCAGGCCCTTGGTCACCACCCAGCAGAGGGCCAGCAGAGGCTGAGTGAGGGCCCCTCTCGCCCCCAGGCCTGGTGCCCAGTGTCTCCACCGGATGTGTCCGCGCAGTCTGCCACTGGTCTAACTGGTATGATGGGGACCGTCCAGTGCCTGGCGATGAAGGGGGGGACTTCGAAACATTGGAGAACCTTAGACAGAGGGGCTACCAGATGTGTGGGGCACCAGCTGACATCGAGTGCCGAGCAGCTGATTTCCCCAGCAAGTCATTGCGTGAGCTGGGCCAGAAGGTGGCCTGTGACCGGACAGAGGGGCTCACCTGCGCCAACCGTGAGCAGAGCCCCCCACTCTGCCTCAACTATGAGCTGCGGGTTCTGTGCTGTGACTATGTGCCCTGCGGCCCCTCCACGGCCCCAAGCACCAGCCCCCAGCCCTCTCACAGCCCCTCCACGGAGCCCCCTGGGCCTTCCACCCAGACCCCAGTAACCAAAGAGACCACCCCACAGGCAACACCCAGCTCCTCATTGACGGTGGCCCTGACCTCACAGACCAGGTTCAGCTCGCCTGCCGTGACGGGCACCCACTTGGTCACCAGCCCCCTACACCTGAGCACCACAACTTGTCAGCCCCAATGTCAGTGGACAGAGTGGTTTGATGAGGATTATCCAAAGTCAGAAATTGCTGGGGGGGACATTGAGTCCTATGATAAAATCAGGGATGCAGGACGGAACATCTGCAAGTGGCCAAAGGACATACAGTGCCAAGCTGAGAACTTCCCTAACTGGACCCTGGAGCAGGTGGGCCAGCGGGTGCACTGTAACGTTAGCTTTGGGCTGGTGTGCCGTAATGCGGAGCAGGACGGCCTGTTCAAGATGTGCTACAACTACAGAATTCGGGTGCTGTGCTGTGACACTGCTCACTGCAGGGGACACACCTCTACCCTGTCACCAGCCACGCCGCCAGGGACAGCTGGCATGGTCAGCTCCACCCTGCCACCAGCCACGCCGCCAGAGACAGCTGGCACAGTCACCTCCACCCTGCCACCAGCCACAACACTAGGGACAGCTGGCACAGTCACCTCCACCCTGCCACCAGCCACGATGCCAGGGACAGCTGGCACAGTCACCTCCACCCTGCCACCAGCCACAACACTAGGGACAGCTGGCACAGTCACCTCCACCCTGCCACCAGCCACAACACTAGGGACAGCCACGGTCCCCTGGACATTGTCCTCAAAGCCACAGCTTGGGAGCAGTACAGGGCCAACTTGGACTGCCACGGCCAGCACCTCACCTGTGCCCACCCTCTTGAAAAGATCAACATTGCCCAGCTCTACGGCTCCTCCAGCCTCCACACACTCTACCTGGCCAGGGCGAACCACATCCACCCTTCCAGCTCACTCAACCACACCAGGGACCCCAGGGGCCACTGGCACATGGGCCCCCTCACAGTCATTCATGCCAGCCACAACAATGCAAACCACAACAGCTCACCCGACAGGCACAGGCAGCACTGTCTCTGAAGAGCCTCAGACCTCAGGCCCAGCGGTGACAACACACACAAGCCAGCCATATACCTCCTATCCCGAGACCAGCTCCACAAGGGCAGAGACACCGCTCCGCACCTCACCCAAGGCCACCACCAGCCAGGGCAGGACTGGCTGCCAACCCAAGTGTGAGTGGACAGAATGGTTTGACGTGGACTTCCCAATCTCAGGGGTCGAAGGTGGGGACATGGAGACCTTTGAAAACATCAGGGCTGCAGGGGGCAAGATGTGCCCGGCACCAGAGAAAGTGGAGTGCCGTGCAGAGAACTACCCGGAGGTGAGCATTGACCAGATCGGGCAGGTAGTGACCTGCAGCTTGGAGACAGGGCTTGTCTGCAGGAACGAGGACCAGGTGGGCAAGTTCAACATGTGCTTCAACTACAACCTGCGCGTGCTATGCTGTGACACCAGCCACTGCCCCAGCACAGTGCCCACACCTGCGTTCACCTCCACTGCATCTGCCACCCTGACGGAGAGCCCAGTGCCTACATTCACCTTCACAGCATCCACCACCTTCATACAGAGCCCCTCAGTGACCACTTCAGGGGCCACCATCGCTCCAGAAACCAGCTCCCTGCCCACTATTTCCTTGAAAACTACCTCTTCAGCCAACACCTCCTTGAGAATGAAGTCCTCGGCCACCACCTCCATAGGAGCCTCTTCCTCCGCCCACTCCCTGGGAACAACCTCCTTGGCCACCACATTCACAGCCCCCACTTCACCATTCACCAGGTCATCAGTGGTAACAGGACCCTCCACCACAACCTCCTCCCCTGGGGTTACCAAAACAGTCAACCTCTCCACCATACAAACAGGCATCACCTCCTCCAGGACGACCGAGGGGCCCTCCGTCTCCAGTCCCTCTGCTCCACCAGCCTCCACCACCACCCTCTTCCATAGCACAAGGCAGCCCACCTCTGGGACACTGACCACATCCACCAGGCCACCCTCAACCAGCACCCCACGCACAGCAAACCGGGTGACCTCCAGCTCCGGGCCCACCTTCACGACCACCCTCCCCTCCAGCCACCCGTCTCCCAGCACAGGCTGTGTGCCGCAGTGTGACTGGACAGACTGGTTCAATGAGAACTACCCCATCCCTGGCCCCGACGGCGGGGACTTTGAGACCTATGGGGTCATCCGCTCGGCTGGCCACACCTTCTGTGAGCACCCCGAGGACATCCAGTGCCGGTCCGAGAAGCAGCCAGACCAGCCCTTGGAGGAGGTGGGGCAGGTGGTCCAGTGTGACGTGCGCTTCGGGCTGGTGTGCAGGAA
>CAUYRH010139163.1:0-13390 GCA_963574655.1 Perodicticus potto | reverse complement strand
CCACAGGCGCCCGCCACAATGCCCAGCCATTTTTTGGTTGCAGCCGTCATTGTTGTTTGGCGGGCCCGGGCTGGATTCGAACCCGCCAGCTCAGGTGTACGTGGCTGGCGCCTTAGCCCGTTGAGCCACAGGCGCCGAGCCTAAGTATCTAAATTTAATGACATGTATATATATATTTTTTGAGACAGAGCCTCAAGCTGTCACCCTGGATACAGTGCCGTGATATCACAGCTCACAGCAACCTCCAATTCCTGGGCTCAAGCGAGTCTCCTGCCTCCACTTCCCAAGTAGCTGGGACTACAGGCACTCGCCACAACACCCGGCCATTTTTTGGTTGCAGCCGTCATTGTTGTTTGGCGGGCCCGGGCTGGATTCAAACCCGCCAGCTCAGGTGTACGTGGCTGGCACCTTAGCCCACTGAGCCACAGGTGCTGAGCCTAATGACCCGTATATTATGTCAAGCTCTAATACTGTCTGACATCAGCTAGACCAGTAATTCTTAATGGCCCAGGATATCTATGAACTCCTAAGACAGATTTGCAGTATACTATATACAAATGTTCTCTTTTCTGGAGAGGACGTCAATAGCTTTGATAGTTTTTTAAAAAGAGTGTGCTATAAAAGAGAGAAATGCTTATCTAGAAAAGCAAAAGAATAGTTCTGAACCCTGAATGTGTATTTATTACCAGTAAAAAGGTTTAAAACTAGTAATACATCATTCTCAGCTTCTAGGGAAGCTCATTCATCCGTGGTAAATTATGCCAGAATCAGGAAAAAAATTTCTTCACTCAATAATTGTATATACCTTTGCACTATAAAGAGCTGAGTATGTTGTTGATATTCACCACAGACAGATGCTATCAGAAGAAGTAAAGGAATGGGATCCTTGGTTAATGATATGTGAAAGAGTTACCAACAGCAAATATAATGGAACATTTTATTGAGAGTTCTGGCCATTTGGGCTTATATTTGGTACCCTTTTTAGTTTAGGTGGCTCTAATTAGGGAATAATCAGAGTGATCTAACAAACATTCTTAACATGCCCTGTTTATATTTAGTGACCTTCTCATCTTTATTTCCCAAATAATAGAAAAGACACACTGATTATGAGTCCTTTTAATATGGTATGATTTCAGTATTCTTTTTTTCTTAAACATTTGGAATGACATTATATTTAGAAATCAATGACAAATTATGGAATCAAATACATGATTTCTGAAAGAAATTTTAATCTATAATGATCTCAAACAGTGGGAAATAGAACAGATTAATGCAAAGTAGGAAAAAGAAATTGATATCTATACAAGCAGACATCTTGGTCCTTTAAAGCAATAACTTAGCCCTCTACCTTCGGGCCCAGGGCTGCTCATGAAGTCCTGTCTCTGAGCCCAGGGCTGCTTCCCTGTCTCCAGGGTAGGTGAATGGGGGACAGAGATGGTAACTGGGTTCTGACAAGGTCTCTGTGAAATGGCACACTCCACAGGGTTTGGTGAGTCACATTCCAGTTTGCATACCCAGTGTGGACATCTCTAGCCCTGGCTTAGGACTGCAGCCCCGCCAGCTTTTTTGGCAACAAATCATCTTTAGTGCAGTTATAACCATCTGGAAATCCCAGGATTTGTCTGATTCAGAGCAGTCTGGAAACTGTCACTTGTTGAAGTCATCTCACACTGCATTCCCCAAGCCCTGGACTATGGACTGGTACATATACTGGTTAGTGTCCTGTTAGGAACCAAGCTGCACAACAGGAAGTGAGCAGTGGGTGAGGGAAGAAAGCTTCATTCGTATTTATAGTAGTGGTTGTCAACCTGTGGGTCGCGACCCACAGAAACTCTATTAAATTAGGGCTACGGCATTAGGAAAGTTGAGAACCACTGATTTATAGCCTCTCTCCATCACTTGCATCACTACCTCAGCTCCACCGCCTGTCAGATCAGCGGCATTAGGTTCTCCTAGGAGCTCAAACCCTACTGTAAACTGTGTGTGTGAGGGATCTAGGTTGCACATTCCTTGTGAGAAACTAATTCCTAATGCTCTGAAGTAGAGCAGAGGTGGTGATGCTAGTGCTGGGGAGCGGCTGCAAATATAGATTATCATTAGC
Source organism: Perodicticus potto (assembly GCA_963574655.1). Classification (NCBI taxonomy): domain Eukaryota; kingdom Metazoa; phylum Chordata; class Mammalia; order Primates; family Lorisidae; genus Perodicticus; species Perodicticus potto. The sequence continues at coordinate 11,289 of CAUYRH010139163.1, read as the reverse complement.
AGACAAGTAATAAATAGATTGCTTGTGGATGTCTATGAAAACCTTATCAGTGAGTGGCAAATAACAAGCTGCATCTGGTGGCAAGCTTTAAGTCAGAATCCAACACTTACTCTTTTTTTTTTTTTTTTTTTTCCATAGAGACAGAGTCTCACTTTATCGCCCTCGGTAGAGTGCCATGGCGTCACACAGCTCACAGCCACCGCCAGCTCCTGGGCTTAGGCGATTCTCTTGCCTCAGCCTCCCGAGTAGCTGGGACTACAGTTGCCCGCCACAACGCCCGGCTATTTTTCTGTTTTGCAGGTCGGCCAAGGCCGGGTTTGAACCGGTCACCTTCCGTATATGGGGCCGGCACCCTACTCGCTGAGCCACAGGAGCCGCCCCCAACACTTATTTTAGTCCCCGTGTGGCCTGCTCATTGTTTCATTTACCACTTCCGTCTCTGCCTCTTTCCCGCACTGCACTCTTGTCTCAGTCACAGTTTTGGTAAGCCAACAAGGTAACCCTTGAAAAATGAGTAAAAAACAAACATTCCTGGGCGGCGCCTGTGGCTCTTTGGGTAGGGTGCTGACCCCAAATACCGAGGGTGTTGGGTTCAAACCTGGCCCCAGCCAAACTCCAACAAAAAAAATAGCCTGGCGTTGTGGCGGGCGCCTGTAGTCCCAGCTACTCGGAAGGCTGAGGTAACAGAATAGGCTAAGCCCAGGAGTTGGAGGTTGCTATGAGCTGTGTAAGGTGAGATTCTGTCTCTCCAAAAAAAAAAAAAAAAAAAAAATCCCTGGAAAGCTACTTTGAAAAGTGGGAAAGACCAAATGATGAGGCTCAGCGCCTGTGGCTCAACAGGCTAAGGCGCTAGCCACGTACACCTGAGCTGGCGGGTTCAAATGCAGCCTGGGCCCGCCAAACAACAATGACAGCTGCAACCGAAAAAAAATGGCCAGGCGTTGTGGCGGCCACCTGTAGTCCCAGCTATTTGGGAGGTGAAAGCAGGAGACTCGCTTGAACCCAGGAATTGGAGGTTGCTGTGAGCTATGATGCCACGACACTCTACCCAGGGCGACAGCTTAAGGCTCTGTCTCGAAAAAAATAAAATAAAATAAAATAAAACCAAATGATGAGACAGCAGAAGACTCTAAGACTGCCAATTTAATGAAAGCTGCATTTAAAAGAAAATTCCAAGAGTCCTGTTTAATTAGGAGTTCATGGCAACAGATGATTCCCATTTGTGTAATATATGGTGACTAGCTATCCAAAGAAGCCATGAAACCTTCAAAACGGCTTCACCACATGGAGAACAAACACTGTGCATTAAAAGGAGGAGTTTTCAAAGGATAAAAAATGTGAACATGAAGAATAGAGAATTGAAGGCTACTCCTTCATCAGATGTGTCTGTACTGAGAGCATCATTCTTAGTGGCTAACTGCATTGTTAAAGCTAAGAAGTGCTTTACTGTCGGTGAAGAGTTGATCCTGCCTGCTTCTAAGGACATATGCTGTGAACTTTTAGGAGTGGGTGCAGTTCAAAAGGTGGGGCTTGGCGCCCGTAGCTCAGTGGTTAGGGTGCTGGCCACATACATTGGGGCTTGTGGCTTCAAACTCGGCCCAGATCTGCTAAACAACAATGACAACTACAACAACTGGGTGTTGTGGCGGGTGCCTGTAGTCCCAGCTACTTGAGAGGCTGAGGCAAGAGAATTACTTAAGCCCAAGAATGTGAGGTTGCTGTGAGCTGTGACGCCATAGCACTCTACCAAGGGTGACATAATGAGACTCTGTCTTAAAATAAATAAATGAATTAAATAAATAAATAAATAAAAGGTGGCTGGCCCGGGCTGGATTCAAACCTACCAGCTCAGGTGTACGTGGCTGGCGCCTTAACCCGTTGAGCCACAGGCACCGAGCCACATTGTGCCATTCATAGAGAAAAGCCAGCTAGCTGAAAAAAGTCACGTGAACTTAACATTTTGCAGAATGTGATCAAAAGTCTCACCCATGGGAGGCGCCTGTGGCTCAAAGGAGTAGGGCACCAGCCCCATATACCGGAGGTGGTGGGTTCAAACCCGGCCCCAGCCAAAAAAAACTGCAAGAAAAATAAGTCTCACCCACATTAAAGTATAGGCCCTTGACTCTCGTCTCTTTGAGCAGCTCTCTGAGGAGATGGATACAGACACACACACGTCTTCTCTTACACGCAGAAGTAAAGGTAAATCATTGGCCAGAGTTTTTGAATTCTGAGAGCTACTCCAGGGATTCTTTTAGACATACATACAGTCAGCACTGGCGGCAGCACATCTCAGTGACACAGAATGGGTCACAAAACTTGCTTGCTTGTGTGACATACTCAACCTATTCAGTGAGCTCACAGTCTGTCAGTCTGTCACTTCCGGGGAGAATGACAGCTGTTTTCAAGTTAGATAAAGTGGCTGCATTCAAAACCAAACTGGAATTATGGAGGAGATGAGTGAACATTGAGATTTTCATTAGTAAAGATTTGGAAGAGACTGAACCAGAGCCACCTTTCTCCAAGCTTATGCATGATCACCTATCTCGGCTTTTGAAAGAGTGTATCCATTACTTCTCAACCACAAACGACCCCCAAACTGGGAAGGAATGGATCTGCAACTCATTTGTGAATAAGCCGGGTGAATCAACTTTATGCGTGCTAGACGAGGAGCAACTGCTTAAGATCACAAATGATGGTGGCCTTAAAAGTATGTTTGAGATAACTTCAAATCTCCCCATACATTCTAGATTAAAGTCAAGCTGGAATATCCTGAGATTGCCACATAAGCACTGAAAAGCCTGCTTCCATTTCCAACATCCTGTCTTTGTGAAACAGTTTTCTGTAGTGAAGGCAACCAAAACAAGATTATGGAGTAGACTGGACATAAGCAACACACTTGGGGTGTTACTGCCTCCCATCACCCCCAGATGGAATCTAGTTGCAGGAAAACAAGCTTAGGGCTTCCACTGATAATGTATTATGATGAGTTGTACCATTATTTCATTACATATTATAATGTAATAATAATAGAAATAAAGTACACAAAAAATGTAATGCACTTGAATCATCCCTAAACTACCCCCCCCCCCCAGGGTCTGTGGAAAAATTGTTTTCCATGAAAATGATCCCTGGTATCAAAAGGGTTGGAGACCACTGATCTAACAGGATATACCAACTACTTCTGAAAATATTGGGGGAAAGCAAAGCAGAATTGATGTTAAATTTCAGACCAAAGTGAGATTTCTTTGTAGCTTGATTTGGGTGGATTGTGATAGGAGATGGTTTTAATAATTAATTTCCATTGATATGTAGTATGTATTAATAGGTGTAAGAAATGGTTAGGACCAAGAAGAAATATGAACAAGAGGGCTTGGGACTTGAGTAATTCCAGACTTTATTTTCAAGCAAAGGAACATGATTTTACTAGTAACATCTTGGGTTAATATTAGATAAGAAACCCTCTTTGGCTTTTGGGAATTCTTTTGAGCAAGGAGATTTTTAATTAGAATGAATCTTTTAGATAAGTCCTTTTTTAACTTTAATTTCACTGGGGATCTTGTTAAAATGCAGACTGTGGTGGGGTCTGAGTTTCTGTACTTCTAGAAAATTCCCAGATGGTGCAACTGTTGCTGCTTTAAGGACCACACTTTCAGTAGCAGAGTTTTAGATAGTTCTTTAAAGTAGCAAGGAATGACTGGTTAAGAACACAAACGTTAGAGAGAAAAAATGCTGCCTGTGTTAGTATAGGTTACTTAAAACTAAGTTTGAATTCTTGATTTCTTTTTTCCCCCTTATAACTGGATGTGAATATTTTAGTCAGGCATCTTTGAGACTTTATAAAATTTAAGCTATGTGGATAACAAGGTTAAACAAGAGGCTCTGGAATCCCTAATTCATTTACTATTCTTTCTTTTTTTTTTTTTTTGTAGAGACAGAGTCTTACTTTATCTCCCTTAGTAGAGTGCCATGGCGTCACAGCACACAGTAACCTCCAACTCCTGGGCTTAGGCGATTCTCTTGCCTCAGCCTCTCTAATAGCTGGGACTACAGGCGCCCGCCACAACTCCCGGCTAGTTTTTTTTTTTTTTGCAGTTTGGCCAAGGCAGGGTTTGAACCCACCATCTTCGGTATATGGGGCCGGTACCCTACTTGCTGAGCCATATGCGCTGCCCCCCACCTTTTTTTTAAAGATAGAATATCATTCTGTCCCCGGAGCTCAAGTGATCCTCCTGCCTCAGCCTCCCAAGTATCTGAGACGACAGATGTGTGCCACCATGCCTGGCTAATATTTTTATTTTTTGTAGAAAGAGTCTTGCTTTTTTCTTTTCCTTAGGAAAAGGGGATTTTATTTAAAGTCATCTATGAATTACTGTAGCTGAAGTGCTAAGTTTGACACTGACACTGCCCTGAAATGTGCCTTCCTTAAAACAATTGGTCTCCACACGCAAACGCCAAAGGGTCAATTCAGGGAGCACTGTGCCAGCCGGAGGGGGAGCTCCGCAGAGGAGGCTGCTCTTCTATTTCCCAGCTGGAAGCCACCTCTGTAAAGGCCTGTCACATGCTTGAAGCGCGGCCTCACGCACTACAGCGCAGAAGGCTGTGAGCAGCGAGGACAGGGAGCGAGGTAGCGCCCGCACCTCCCACAGCCCAGCCAGGCGCTGGGGTAGTCTCCGGGCGAGGCACCCTCTTCCCATCTCCCGCTGCTCCTGGGGAGGCTGCAGCAGCTGGACAGCGAGGGGACAGCACTGCCTATGTGCGGTTCAGTGTCTAGAAGATCCTAGAGATCTGCAGCATGATCGGCCCTGTTTCTGGATCGTTCATCCACTGGGTGCTGTTCGGTGGGTTCTCCAGCATGTCCTTGAACGCTAGGAGTGTTTTAGGGTTGGTCAGACCCAGCTACACCACAGGGTTATCCAGGATGACCTGGAATAGAGGGCTGTCGGGGTCAATGCCCTTGTCCAGCTCCTCAGGCGAGGGCTTCCGGTCCCCCAGCAGCCACTGGCAAGCCACGTTCTGCTGCTTGTTATTCACACAGAGGGCGTCTAGCACTTCCTTCTCGTCAAATCCCATATCCAGCAGGGAAGTCACAGCCCGAGCATCAACCCGAAACTCCCTTCTCCTCTGAATCTTCTTGAAGATCTCTGTTAATTCATCCCTGGCCTCCTTGTCTGCGCTGGTTCCAGCAGGAGCCTCAGAGGCAGCAGCTGTGGAGGTGCCCTCAGCTGGCGGAGAGGCCTGGCCAGGCAGGGGCGCATCTATGGTGGGGTCTTCATCGTGCTCAATCAGCCACTCCATGGCTTGGGGCACCGACATGTTGCTCAGCCGCAGGGCCTTGGTGGCTCTGGTCTGGGGAAAGCCCATCTCCGTAAGTTGCCGCAGAGCAGCCTTGTCCACACGCTCGTCCTCGTTCACCTTCTTAAACAATTCCACTGCATCTGAGTTCAGGGCTAACACCTTCTGTGCCACCTTGATGAGAGACACCAATATCTTTCGGAGTTCTGTCTGGAAATATCTCATGTTGGTCTGGACCATGGCCCGGTCCATGTTGTAGGAGGGCAGGTTGGCTGTTGCTCGGAAGCTTTCTGGAGCTTTCTGGTCTTGTTTTTTCTTTTCTTCTGCCGAGACCTCTGCCATCTTAGGAAGTGGCTCTGGAGCACGCTTTTTTATCAATAACAGGACATCTCTGTCCTGGATGCTCTCTTCCGAGCCTGTTTGAGTGTCATTCAGCACCCTCTCTGATGCAGCATGAATTAACTTGTGATGGCTTACACTTTTGGGGTTTTCTAAGCTCCCATGAGCACAGTGCTTGAGGCAACGCTCCTTGAGCTTCTCCACCGAGGTGTCCTCTGTTGCCTCTTCCACCCACTCAGTACCGTCGGCTGCGCAGATGTGGAACCGCAGCACCTTGCCCGCGAAGATCTTCTCCTCCTGCACGAACATCGCTCTGCCGCCACAGTGGCCTGCGCCCGCCGCCGTCAAGAGTCTTGCTCTTGCTCAGGCTGGTCTTGAACTCCTGGCTTTAAGCTATTCTACTGCCTCAGCCTCCCAAAGTACTAGTATAACAGGCATAAGCCACCATTCCTGGCCAAGTTCATTACTGGTTTTGAGGAAATAGGAAAATAAAGCTTTGAATTGGCCAGGCACAGTGGCTCACGCCTGTAATCCTAGCACTCTGGGAGGCCGAGATGGGTGGATTGCCTGAGTTCAGGAGTTCCAGACTAGCCTGAATAAGAGCGAGACCCTGTCTCTGAAAAATAGCCCTGCTTTGTGGCTTTGTAGTCCCAGCTTCTTAGGAAGCTGAGGCAAGAGGATCACTTGAGCTCAAAAGTTTGAGGTTGCTGTGAGCAATAATGCCATGACACTCTACCAAGAGCAATAAATGAAACTCTGTCTCAAAAAATATATATATGTGTGTGTGTGTGTGTGTGTGTGTGTGTGTCACACCTTTGAGCTAAGTCATTGACTTTTATTTATTTATTTATTTATTTATTTATTTATTTATTTATTTTGTAGAGACAGTCTCACTTTATCGCCCTCTGTAGAGTGCTTTAGCGTCACACAACTCACAGCAACCTCCAACTCCTGGGTTTAGGCAATTCTCTTGCCTCAGCCTCCTGAGTAGCTGGGACTACAGGCGCCCACTGCAACGCCCAGCTATTTTGTTTTGCAGTTTGGCCGAGACAGGGTTTGAACCCACCAACTTCGGTATATGGGGCCGGCGCCCTACTCACTGAGCCACAGGCACTGCCCCATTGACTTTTATTTTGAAAATTATAATTGATAGGCTAAGGCATCAGCCACGTACACCTGAGCCGGCAGGTTCAAATCCAGCCCGGGCCGCCAAACAACAGCGACGGCTGCAACCAAAACATGGCTGGGCGTTGTGGCGGGTGCCTGTAGTCCCAGCTACTTGGGAGGCAGAGGCAAGAGACTCGCTTGAGCCCAGGAATTGGAGGTTGCTGTGAGCTGTGATGCCACGGCACCCTATCCAGGGTGACAGCTTGAGGTTCTGTCTCAAAAAAAAAATTATAATTGATAATATTCATAGGAATATTAAGCATTTCTTATTTAACAAAATGTATTAAGCTTTTTCTCTATTCAAGGCATAGTAATCACTTAACATAATCCAAATGGACAATTATAATGTCAGTTAGCTAGTGATTGGTAGGCAGATTTTACTGGTTTCATTGTAACAATTAAGTTCAAATTATGAGCTAGTGGACATGCTAAAAATAAAAGGTAACTTTTGTATCATGATCAATTGTAAGATATCTTAATAAAGGATCTATTTTTTTAGTTAATTGGAGATTTTCTATTAGATTGGAAAAAATTTAAAAGTTTAACAGTGCCTTAGTATAGGCAAGGATTCAAAGTAGTGGGAACTCATACTGTTAGAGTGTTAATTAAACCAATGATTTCAGGCAGTGATTTGATACTATATACTAATAATGAGCATGTGTGCGTTCAACAACCCAGTAATTTTATTTTATTATTATTATTTTTTTAGAGACAAAGTGTTACTTTGTCACCTTTGGTAGAATGCCTTGGCATCACAGCTCATAACAACTTCCAGCTCTTGGGCTTAGGTGATTCTCATACCTCAGCCTCCCAAGTAGCTGGGACTACAGGCGCCCGCCACAATGCCCGGCTACTTTTTTTTGTTGCAGTTTGGCTATGGCCAGGTTTGAAACAGTCATGCTCAATATATGGGGCCAGTGCCCTACTCAATGAGCCACAGGCGCTGCCCAGTAATTTTATTCTTAAGTATATATCCTAATATGGAGAAGTTCTTTCTTATTTGTTTTGTTAGTTTTGGGGTCTTTTTGTTTTTCTGAGATGGGGGTCTTGCTGTGTTGTCCAGGTTAGCATGCAATGCCTAGTCACAGGTGCAGTCATAGTGTCCTCAGTGTTGAACCCCTGGACTGAAGCAGTCCTCTCACCTGAGCTTTCCAAGTAGCTGGTGCTACAGGCATATACTACTGTGCCTGGCTGGAGAGATTCTTAAACATGTACCTCAAAAGATGAATATGAGGGTGTTTATTGCGATATTGCTATAATTGAAAAAACAACACATTTTGGTATATTTATACAATATAAATACTATATATTCAGCAATGAAAAGGAATTCCAGCTATACACATGAAGGATGAATTTTTTTTTTTCACTTTATCACCCTCAGTAGAGTGCTGTGGCGTCACACTGCTCACAGCAACCTCCAACTCCTCGACTTAGGCGATCCTTTTCCCTCAGCCTTCTGAGTAGCTGGGACCACAGGCGCCTGCCACAATGCCTGGCTATTTTTTTGCTGCAGTTCTGCTGGGGCCAGGTTTGAACCCGCCACCCTTAGTATATAGGGCCAGTGCCCTACCCACTGAGCCAAAGGTGCCACCCTCCAGGATGAATTTTTAAGACATGTTGGGTTTTAAAAGCAAGTCATAACAGAATATACATATACAATATGATTGTATTCAAAGTTGAAAAACAGCGAAAAGTAAAGGTATGGATGATATGTACAAATGTGATAAAATTGTGAAGAAAACCAAAAGAAGGATCCACAAAATTCAGGGGTGCTGTATGTCCCACCGAGGGCATTTCCTGTTTAGGGGAGGAAGAAGTTATGTTACCACTAAGGAGCACACAGGGGCTTGGAGGATATTGGTTAATATTTTAGTTCTTGAGCAGCACAGTGAGTACATGTGCCTAAGTGTTTTTACATAGTGTTACTTAAGATGTGCTTTCTCATATATACTTTGTTTCTTAATTCTAAAACAGAAATCATATTTGAATAAATTAAAGGCTATTTCAATAACTTTACTCAGTTGTTTTCCAGTATGCTTCCTTGAGAATTGGGTGGCATTAAAGGTAATAGGTGAGGAAGTTTTTATGGGCAGATAACATACATTCAAATATCTCCCTCATGTGTATCATGCAAAGTGGTTGGGGACCACTGCTATTAAGAATTTAGTAGAGTAGGCAGGCCTATAAACAAATAACTGTTATGTAATGTGAGTGCTGTACTAGAAGAGGTATGTTAAAAAAGAAATGGCTAGAGATCAGCCCAGAAAGCTTTATGGAATAAATGTTATTTAACCTGACTCTTTAGGGATGAGCATTTGTACAGGAGATCGAAGGAAATGGATACACAAAGGCACAGAAGCATAAACATTCGTGGAGGTGAATGTGTAAATTTAGATATATCTGGAGCCATACTCTGAAGAGCCTTATCTGACACTCTGTGGAGTTTGTTCTATGGGCATTGAGATTTCATCACTTAATTCGGGATATTATTTTGAGAATTATGGGCAAGGCTCTGTGATAGTATGTATGGTTTGAAACTCTGTATGTGTATGTCTATATATTTATGTTCTTATTACTGCACTTACAGGCTGCTATATGGCAAGCACTAAACCACTATGCTTACCGAGATGCAGTTTTCCTCGCAGAACGACTATATGCAGAAGGTTTGTAATCTGTTCATTTATATAAAACTCTACAAATGAATACAATATGTGGAATTCTATCGCTTTCTATAACTGTAATTTTGGATATCACTTTCTTATTTTTTCTTTCTGACTAACACTAGTTCACAAGAACTTTACTTGTATTTGTGTAGTCCTTTTACATGTTTACTTTCAATAACTGTAAGAATTGATTCAGGTTTATGCACTATGATTTACTTAATCATTTTCCATAAAAAGTTACTTTTATTATTATTATTAGAATACAGTCTATATGCTGTGGCTAAGAGCATGGATGTAGACTCTACATCTTTGGTATAAATCCTTACCCGATCACTTATAGATACATTTGATAACAATAGACACGTCACTTTAATGTCTGCGTATCTCAGATTTTTCGTCTGTAAAACAAAGATAATTGTATGTTAGAATTGAAAAATAAAGTAAGAGAGTATGTTTAAAACATTTGGCACATTTTTTTTTGAGACAGAGTCTCACTATGTCACCCTTGGGTAGAGTGCTGTAGAGTCACACAACTCACAACAACTTCAAACTCTTGGACTTAGGTGATTGCCTCATCCTCTCAAGTAGCTGAGACTACAGGCGCCTGCCACAACTCTCAGGAATTTTTTCTTTTTTTTGTTATTGTTTAGCAGGCCCTGGCCGGATTCGAACCCACCAGCCCCAGTGCATGTGGCTTGTGCTGCCCTAACCACTGAGCAATGGGTGCAAAGCCCATTTGGCACGTTTTTCAATTGTGTAACTTGAAAAACAAAGAAAAACACTTGGCACAGCCATCTGGTATGGTAATAAATGCTCAATAAACATTAGTGGTAATGTATATTTTTCTTCTATCATTAAATTACAGTTCTCTTTCTACGATGCTGATATAGGTAATTGAGTGCAACATTTTTTTTTTTTTTTTTTTGAGACAGAGCCTCAAGCTGTCACCCTGGATAGTGCCATGGCATCACAGCAACCTCCAATTCCTGGGCTTAAGCGAGTCTTTTGCCTCGGCCTCCCAAGTAGCTGGGACCACAGGCGCCCGCCACAATGTCCGGCCATTTTTGGTTGCAGCTGTCATTGTTGTTTGGCGGGCCCGGGCTGGATTCAAACCCGCCAGCTCAAGTGTACATGGCTGGCGCCTTAACCCATTGAGCCACAGGCACCAAGCCTCTTTCTTTTTTTTTTGCAGTTTTTGGCAAGGGCTGGGTTTGAACCCGCCACCTCTGGCATATGGGGCCGGCACCTTACTCCTTTGATCCACAGGCACCGTCCAACATTTTTTTCTTTTGAGTCATTTCCTTGAGTTATATTCTCTAAAATGGAATTTGTAAATTAAGGATATGGCTTGGCGTCTGTGGCTCAAGCGGCTACGGTACCAGCCACATACACCTGAGCTGGTGGGTTCGAATCCAGCCCAGGCCCGCCAAACAACAATGATGGCTGCAACCAAAAAATAGCCTGGCATTGTGTCAGGCACCTGTAGTCTCAGCTACTTGGGAGGCAGAGGCAGGAGAATCGCTTGAGCCCAGGAGTTGGAGGTTGCTGTGAGCTGTGATGTCATGGTACTCTACCAAGGAGACAGCTTGAGGCTCTGTCTCAATAAAATAAATAAATAAATTAATTAATTAATTAAGGATATGATTATTTCTTTTTCTTTTTTTTTTTTGAGACAGAGCCTCAAGCTGTCAGCCTGGATAGGGTGCTGGGGCATCACAGCTCACAGCAGCCTCCAATTCCTGGGCTCAAGCGAGTCTCCTGCCTCTGCCTCCCAAGTAGCTGGGACTACAGGCACCCGCCACAACGCCTGGCCATTTTTTGGTTGCAG
>CAUYRH010139161.1:0-58726 GCA_963574655.1 Perodicticus potto | reverse complement strand
TTGCATTTGTTGGGTAAAGTCCCTCTTACAATCGTGTTTTGCCCCCAAAAGGTGTGGCGCACACCAAGGCCCCAAGACCCCACCCCCCTCGCTCCTTCCCTCTCTCTGCTCTTCCTTTCCCCACCCCTCCCTCATTCTTTCTCTCTCTGTTCTCCCCTTCCCTCACCCCCACCATGTCAATATACTTTCTTTTTTTGCATCAGTGACCAGGAAGCCTGGAATTGAATCTGAACCTCATTATTGCCATCATGTTTGTATTTGTGGTCAGTTTATGGTATTCCCTTCTTCCCTGGGCCTCGGTTTCAAGTGTGTCATTTGTGAGCTGCCTTAAAGTTGGTAGGACTTTTCCTATCTTAACATTAGGCTTTCCTTCCAAGATTCTTTACTTGAAAATCTGCCCTTTGTTCTTATTTTATGGAACTTTTGCATGGATTTAAGTAGGGGAAAGAGGTGAGGGCTGCAGTGCAGAAGACTTCTCAGTAGAGTCAGGTGTCTGTTCCCAAGCCCAGGCTCTGTCCACTTGCTGGGCAACCTCAGGAAGATAACATGCTCTTTCTGTAAAAATAATGAGTTATAAAATAATTTTTCTATAAAATAATGAGATGTAATAAGGTTTACCTTAAGATCCTATCCACTCTAGAATTCTGGCTGGGAGTGTATCAGTCCTATTGGTATTTGGGGTAAATGCCAGGGGAAGAGATAGGACTCAAGGATCCTTAAAACCAAGGCAGAAATCTGAAACTAGAATCCATAGGGATAAAGTCCTACTAGCTTCTCCTTCTTATGATGATTTAGCACTGGAACCTTGTGAAAAGGAGGCTAGGAGAGGAGCTGGGCTGAGGCTTGACAGCTCTATCAGTCAGGAAGCCCAGGGAGGCATATGCTGCAGCCAAGGTTGCTAAAGGGCCTCCATCTGCCCAGGAGCCACTTGCCAAGCAGCCACTAAGCTGGGGCTAGCAACATGGCCCCTCTGTCCCCCATACCTCTTCATGGGCATCTGTAGAGGGGCAGCCCTGAAGCAGCTGGGATGATGGGGGAATGGGAACCTATGTTCCCTTTCTGCTCCCTGTCATGCAGGAGGTCTTTCAGATTTTGCCCTGGAGAGCCATCCACAGTCAGCTGGTCTAGCAGAATGTGCCAGTAATTTCAGAGTCACTGGCACCTGGGCCTGCTCTGACTTTCCATGAGGCGATAAAGGAAGAATTATCTCTGAAGAAGGGAAAAAGAGAGATCCCCTTCAAAGGTAGGTAGTGGTAGTAATAGCAAGAAATGTTTAGTCCTCTACTTTTCCAAGAACTGCCCCCATCCCTCCATTCATTACCTTGGCTAGATCCCAAAGAAACAGGCAGGGCCAGGAGGGTGGTTCACAGAATACATGAGGTAGCTGAGACCTAAAGAGGTCAAAGGCCCAAGGTCACTAAGAGAGACCACGGACCATGTGATATGGCTTAGAGGAGCTGAGGATCTCTGCAGGGCTTACACAGCATCTGGGCTGCTGGGTGGAATGTAACAGTTGTTGGAAGAGGCAACAGCAGTGGTCCTCATGGTAAGGGCTTCTCCTTTGCCCACAAAGCTGATTCTTTGAGGAACATGGAAAGACAGGTGAGGTGAAGGCATGTGTAGAATTTCTTTTTAAACACCCTCTTTAGTATGCTTACCTCTTGTTTCTGTGATGTCCTGCTTTTATAGAAGCATGATGAGCCCAGGATGCAAGGATGTCTGCTTATCTCCACCCTGGCATTTTAGATTCTCTTAGGAATGTAGATTTTTTCTTTTATGCAGCAGAATGATAAGTGTCCCCTATCTGTTGTACTTTGAGAACTTCATGATGCAGTAGAAATGCAGGTCCCATGTCCTAGAAGTCCAGGGGACAACCTTGGGCAACTCTTGTAACTTCTGTGGCTTCAGGTTTCCCACCTGTCAGATGAAATAGTCTCCACCTGACCTCTCTCTAAAGGGAACTTGTGAGGATTTGATGGTGGTGGTGGACATCTAAGAACTTCATGTCCTTTGTGTCTCCTCCAGGCTGACTCAAAGTCAGCACCAGGGGAAGGACCCTGGTGCAGCTGCCTGAAGTCAGGTGGCGGGAGCAGCACTGGTTCTGGTTCCCCTTCTGCTACAACTTGCTGAGCCATTCTGGGCAATTCCCTCCTCCTTGCTGGACCATGCCTATCTATTACAACTGTTTATCTAAAATGTACATTTTAAAACTTTGTTTTTATTGAGATATAATTCATATGGCATAAAATTCACCCTTTAAAAATATACAATTCAGGGGGGTTAATATATTTGCAAAATTGTATAACCATCACCACTATTGAATTCTAAAACAATTTTTCATCATCCTCAAGGAAACTCTATACCCATTATCAGTTATTCCCTGTTCCTTCTTCCCTTCCCCCTCAGCAACAGCTAATCTGTCCTTGTGGTTTTGCCTCTGCTGGACATTTCATATAAGTGGAATCATGTAAACATGTCCTTTGGGGTCTGGCTTCTTTCATTTAGCATACTATTTTCAAGGTTTATCCAAGTCATAGCATGGATCAGCACTTCACTCTTTTTATGGCTAGATAATATTCTGTTGCATGGATATGTCACATTTGTTTACTCATTCATCTGTTGATAGACAATGGGTGGTGTCTACCCCTTGGCTGTTGAGAATAACATTCCTATGAATGTTCCTGTGTAAGTGTGTGTTCGAACACATGTTTTCCATGCTTTAGGGCTGCATGTCGTAGTAGAATTGCTGTTTCATATGGAAGTTCCATTTAACTCTTTGAAGAGCTGCCAAACTGTTTTCTACAGCAGCTTCACCATTAACATCCCCACTAGCAATATTCCAGATTCTCCACATCCTTGCCAACACTTGCCTGCATATTTTTTTTCTGCATATTTTTTTTGTTATACATGTAGCCATCCTAGTGGATGTGAAGTAATGTTTCATTGTGGAAATATAAATGGCATAACCTAAAAACACTTTTTTAAAAGTAGTCTTAACTTTCATGTGTAGAATAATATGGGAGGAGTGTCTTCAAGTAAAATGGGGAAGGAGACTTGAGCCCACCCCTCTTGGCAGTCCCAGAAGCAAGTCCTCATGGGTGGTTTGAAGACCTAGGCTCCATGCTCTGCTGCTCTAGAATCCGAGTCTCATTACCAGAGACATTTCCTGTGTAGGGGCTGCCTTAGCCCTCAGTTCCATTTTAGTTGCCTTTGGGAACCCCTTGCAGCATTTGGCCAAGCTGTGGGTCTGCCCTGCCACTGTGTTGGCATTGCCACAATGAGAAGAAGAAATTCAATGACTCCCCATTTATGGGTCCAGCTTTCAGGGTATTGTGCAGTAGAGCTGGAAAAATGCCACAACTGCCTCCCGTCTTAAGTCCAGGAAGGAAGATCTTGGGCTTTGCTGACCAAGGTGGAGCAGAGGAGCATAGCAGCTGAGCTGATGAGACTGTGAAGTCAGTACAGGGTTTACTGAACTCAGCCTTGAATAGCCCTGGTAGTGCTAATCCTCTGAGAGCTGAAGTGTGGCTGCTGGCATACTTCCAGCCCGTCTTCCTTTCCCTCTTCTCTCTGCATTAGCATTCTAGGAGCACAAGGCACTCTGCTGTTGGATGGGCAGAATGTTCTGCGTTTTAGTGTTGCCTTGGCAGGGAGAAGATGTCTCCCAAGTTCTGTTTTGCTGGTTGCAGTGCTCTGCTTTCCACAGCTGTCAGTGGCTTGAGTCATCAGACACAGATTGTTCTGTTCCCTTGAATTTCAGAGTAGTGTTCTTCTTTTATTGATGTCTAATTTTTTGAAGAAAGATAATTTATAGTTCATATAGGGACTTCTGCTTAGCTAGAATATTAGATTAACCTCAGCACCTGTTTCCTCCCCTGTGACTTGCTGTTGAGAAAAATGTTGTCACATCTTTTTGAAGAATGTAGCTTCCTAATTTTACAGATGTGGAAACTGAGACTCGGGTTTGAAGGGGCAGAAAGCATCATTTAGAAGTATATCATTTCATAAACAGCCCTAAAATCAGAGAACGTACGATTCAGAAACACCTTAAAGACCATCTAATCTAACTCCTTGGTCTATCAAATGTGCCTGTTTAAACCACTGCATTACTAACAGTTGTATGTTGATTGTGTTTGTGTTATGAAATACCCCAGGAGAAATACTCAGGTGTTCCTGAGTTTCAATCCAAGGCATGGTGGCATGTTAAATGATCAAGACAGTAAGTGGGGGGAGAAGTCCTTCAGGGGAAAATCTGTGGACTCTGCCACAGAATGATATATGCTCAAGGACATGCCGGGAAGGTGCCACAGACAAAGCAGAGGGCAGTGCAGAGACATGGAACTGGGAGTTACAAGCAGACGTATCCTGGTCTCATCAGAGAGCCAATTAGAAAGGGTGTAGATGGGAGAGCTTAAATACCAGGATCAAGAGTTTTGCTCTAATTTTAACTTAATTGGGGCCTCAGGAATTTTGAGCAGGAGCCAAGCCCTCTTTTCCTTTGCACCTGCTAGAGCCTTGACCCAGGCTCTCCTAATTTCTCCCCTGGGAGTTTTTTAGTAACCTCCTAACTGATCTCTCTCCCTCTAGTCTTGTCCCTTTTCAGCCCTGCTCTGTATAGGCTCCCTACCCCCAGGACCTTTCTAAAATGCAAATCTGGATAGAGGATAGAGTGGGGAAGAGAAAAAATAAAATGCAAATCTAGGCAAACTTACTGGCTTACAACTATAATCTCAGCACCTTGGGAGGCCAAGGTGGGAGGATCTCTTGAGGCCAGGAGTTCTGGACCAGGCTGGGCAACATAGCAAGACCCTGTCTCTGTAAAATATAAAAAAAGAATTAGCCAGGCATGATAGCATACATCTATGGTTCAGCTATTTGGAAGGCTGAAGCAAGAAGATCACTTGAACCTAGGTGTTTGAGGTTGCCATGAGCTGTGATGACATCACTGCACTCTAACCCAGGCAACAGGGCAAGACCCTGTCTCAAAAAACAAAAACAAAAACACACAGACACACACACGTACGCACAAAAACTCCAGTGCGAATATGATTGTGCCCCTCTTCTTTAAAGCACTTCCACAGCTCCCTGTTGCCCTGTTGCCTGTAGGACAAGATCCTAGCTCAAGTGGCTCTATGTGACCCTACCTCCTTTGGCAGCCTCACCCACACTGTGCCTCTGGCTCTCACCAAGGCTCTCTGCTTTCCTGAGCAGTCATGCTGTTGAATTACTCTCTGTCTACATACAGGTTTCTCCTTCCCTTCCACTTGCTCAAGACCCAGTGCAGATTTCTTGTTTGAGGAAGCTTCCCTGATCATTCTGAGCCATTATTGTTATTATGCTTTGAATGTGTTCTGTTTTAAAGCTCACGCCACATTGTTTCCCAAATACTGGCTTCTCCCATTTTTGAGTGTTTATTGTGTGAGAGGCACTGACCCAACCCCCTGCTCCCAATAGTTCATGTTATTCTCACAGACCATATGAGGTACGTTCATTTACAGCCCCACTTACAAATGAGGACACTACGGCTCAGAGAAATGATGATTTACTCAAGGCATGCAGCTGAAGGGTGACAGAGCTAGAATTTGAGCCCATGTCTGTTTGACTCAATTTTTGCACCCTTTAGTCTCCAGTTTCCTAAACCCTGCTTCACCCCCTAGACCTCCATTGTTGACCTTCAGGAAATGTTAAATATGGGAGGGACCAAGCAAAGGGGTGGATGCAGCAGGTATGTGTGGACAAGATGAGGAAATGGAGGGATTCTGGAGCGAGGAGGGACTGAGTTTACATGGGATGAAGTGATTGGAGTCCAGCTTCTCATGGCTGAGGGTTTCCTTTCTACCTTCTATTCCAAGTGGCAACCTTTGGCTGCCTAGGGATAGGCCTATGGGACTCCAGGATGAGAAGGTGGCATGGTGACAAACACCATGGCAACCTGCCTCCTCTCTGGGACCTAGAGGGGAGGGAAGACCTGAGAGACAACGGGGCACACACTGAGGCTTCTACACAGGATCCTGGAAAGGTGTCTTCCTTTGGGCCTGGGTGACGTCTGCCCTCCCAGGAGGGACCCCTCCTATAGGTCCCATCCCAGCAGGGGAAATGCCACTTCCCAGATGAATAGCTGGTTCTGGCTTCCCAGGAGACTGTCAACTGCACCCAGGTATAAAAACCACCCCCTTCTCTCCTGCAGGCCAGGGAGGAAAAGGGAACCCAAGAGGAGGGAGGCGGGGGTTACCAAGCAAGGTAGTAGCAGGGACAGCTGGGACAAAGCCCTCATTATACCAAGGCCACATGCAGCTCCAAGGCAAACCAGGTATCCTGCCTGCCTCCCAGGACCTAGGCCTAGAGTGCCGCCTGCACTTCCCTGACTCCTTAGCAACATTCACACAAGCTGGCTTGAAAAAGAGAGGCCTTCCCTCAAATATGAGTCCTGCCTTTGCTGAAAAGTTCTGAAGACACAGCTGCCTCTCTGCACCCTCCCAAAAGCAAGAAGGAAGGGGATGATGAGGAGTGGTCAGTGAAGCCAGGCTGACTTGGGGTAAAAACCAGATCCCATTACACTGCAGCTATGTGACCTTGGGGCCAAATGTGATAAAAGTACCTGGAAGGATTTGAAGTAATGGACCAAGAAACCTGAAGGTATAGCATGGTCATCTTGCCACAGAAGGATTCATCATCACAGGTGATCCTTGAAGCCTTGGCCACCCTAACCTCCAGCTGTTCCTGGCCAAGGTCCTACTGTGCCCAGGAGGCCAGGAGGTGTTTATGGCCATCCTAATGTGTGCAGAGGAGCACTGTTGTCCCCCTCACACACATACCTCAAACTGCCCCTGCCCCACGCACGGTTCCTGCTCTGGAGGCCAGGCCTGGGGTTCCAGGAGGCCCTCCCTGAGTGATTAGGGCATGATGCATGGGAAGTATTGCCAGGTTGGGGCGAGCAGCTCAGGTGACAGGCATGGTACCGGCAGCTCTTTCAGCCCAGCACCCAACACCTCCGGGCAGACAATGCCGGCGGTGTCTAGGCCCTCCAGGGGAACAAACCGTGTTCTGTTTAACAGCCAGGAAACAGGCCATCTGAGCAGTGCCTTTGTCCACTCAGGAGGCAGCCCTGGCTCTGACCAGAATGACCAGGCTCCTCCGGGGAGGCCCTGACGTGGGAAGGGGGTGGTCCTTGGGCTGAGGACTCCGGGTTTGAGATCCAGCCTTTCAGCATCTGATACTGACCAGGTTCGGATGTTGTCCCTCCACCCCATACACCTGGGTCATGACTTGGCCAAGTCCCTTCCCTCTCTATGGCTCCGATTCTTTATCTGTAAAAGGGGACTAATCACAGCGCTTCCTCATAGGGCTGTTGGGAGGAGTCAATGGCGTAATGTATGTAAAATGCTTGGCACGGGGCTGGTATGGAGTGGGGCTGGGTGAGCACTTCTTTCTCAGCATGGGGGGAGGTCCAGGGCATGACATCCTCAGCCTAGTCTTCTATAGCCAGGCTGTTGTCCTCGGTTCCTGCTATTCGCATGGAAGAAGGGAACTGAGCTCTCTGGAGCTGGCACAGGACCAGCACATTGGCTGCAAAGAGCCCAGGCCCCTCTCCCTCAAACTCCAGTAGCTCTGGGGTGTTGTCCAGAATAGTCTCCTCATTACAACAGCCAAAATCCAGCCAGTATGGGACCTCTTCCCTCCTAAAACACCAGTAGGTGCCCTTGGGGTCCACGCCTCCAAGAAAGTAGTCCAAGGACTCCCACGTGGGAGCCAGAGGGCCTGAGTCTACTTGCTGACTTAGCCAGAGGGTTTCTCCACCCACTGGGACCCTTCTCCCCCCGAGGGCTTCTGCCTACTCATCTGCTGCTCATCTGCTTCGAGCTTGTGCTCTAAGTTCCTGGGATATGCCAAGATCAGCATGCACGTTTGCACAGAAGGGTGCAGGAGGGCCTGGTGGCATGAGCAGCTGCCTGAGCATGTTTACTGAGACCTATGTGGCACGTCTTGGGATGGCAGGGGCATGGTACCTTTTCATGTTTGTGTGTATCCATATGTCTTTTTACACGTGTGCCGGTATGTTGGTCTGTCTTGTCTCCCATATAGACGGGAAGCCCCGAACCACGCGCCAACTGGGAAGGTGATGGTCGGCGAGACCAGCCCATCCTAATTTGGGGTTCCTGGTCCTGCTCCAGGAGTCCTCCAGCCTACAGTCCCCACCAAGGAGGGAGGACTGGACAGCAAGGGGGTGGGAGTGTCGATGTCAGGGACCTGGGGAAGAAGCAGGCCTGGCTCATAGAGTAGAAGACTCAGTGCTGGCCAGTGTGCAGGAGACCTTGCCCCTGCAGCTTCCGTACCTCAGACCAGGCCCTGGCTCTCCCTGGGGTGTACTCACTCATCTGGAGGACACTGGGTTGGACTGATAATTTCTCACCACCTCTGAGGATCTGACAATTGTGATTTTAAGTTGGGAGGTGGGAACCTGTGCACCAGCCCCATTCAGTTCATTGGTGGAGTCAGCTGTGGCCTGCTAGGCCCTCACCAGGTCCTGGGGTGTCCTGCCGAAGGGTGAGAGGAGAAGCCATGCCAGGCAGCGGCCCCAGCGAGAGGATGACATGGCCCGGCCCGGCCTTCCCCACGGCACCCCCAAACCGCCCTCTCTCTTCAGCCCCGGGGACACCGCCCATCCCGCCCCTTACCCGGACCCGCAGCCTCATGGCCATGTCCCTGCCCGGGAGTAAAAGGGCCTCTGCTGGATCCCGCAGGTAAGTCTCCCCCTTGCCCAGATCCTTGGCTTCAGGGGGTGGGAAGAGGGGGTATTCCTGTCTCTACCTGCCACTAATTTGCAGTGTGTCTTTGAGGAAATCTGGAGGGTTTAAGGGCTCAAATGACACAGTGGATATGAAAGTTCTCTGAAGGCATAAACCACTGGATTCCTACCAGTGCTTGGTCTCATCCGTATGGTTTGATTTTCACAATTGCTGGAGGGAAGTTGTACAGTTGTCTACTCAAGCTCACTTGACCTCCCCTGATTTTCATTCCCATGGGCCTCCTGTATGCCCCAGTCTTCTCCACCTTTCGCAGTCCTTCCAGAGTTCTCCTTCCCTGGGTTTGGGAGATCCTGGAAGTTGAGGACCCTTCGTAAAGGCAGATGGACCCCCACCCTTGGCCTATGGTCCTCCCCAGCCTCTGTTCTTTTCTTTGGGGAACAGGAGGACCAGCCTCATTCTGGTTTTCCATCTTGATTTCCACTGTCTGTTCTGTCACCCCCGTCTGTGCTTCCCCCTCTCTCCCTGCTTCTCTCCCCGGCGGTGACCCCGAAGTGGGGGCCCTTTGGGCCGCAGCGGCCTGGCAGTGTTCGCCCAGTGTCCGCAGCTGCCCACCAGCCAGAACGAGCACATGCCTCTTCTTCCTGCCTCCAGGCGCACCTCTCCACCTGTGAGCGTGCGGGATGCCTACGGCACCTCTTCCCTCAGCAGTAGCAGCAACTCAGGCTCCTGCAAGGGGAGCGACAGCAGCCCCACGCCAAGGTAATCAGCCCCTCCCCTCCTGTGTGGCTGTGCTGGCTAGGAGCCTGGTGACCCTGGGGTGAGGCACACAGGGGAGCTGCATGGTGTTCTGACCATCTCTGACCCCAGCACACTCACTGGCTGTGAGACTTCTCCTCTCTGAGACTCAGCTGCTGGCTGTAAGATGGATAGGATGATGCCAAGCTGTACTCAGCCATAACAGTGCTTTAAACAAATTGGCAGTGATGCTTTCAGAACAAGGAGCCAGAGGTAAGCAGCTCCCTAAAGTGTCAAGAACTCCACCTCCTCTCTTTCTGCTGTACCATCCTTTGTGTGCAGCTTTTGTCCTCGTCATCACAAGATGGGTCTTATACTTCCAGGCATCAGCTCAGCCATTCAGGAAGGAGCAACATAGAAAGGACCAAAAACTGGCAGTGCCCAAAGCTCAGTGGGTAGGGCGCCAGCCACATATACTGAAGCTGGCGCGTTTGAGCCCCAGC
Organism: Perodicticus potto; assembly: GCA_963574655.1. Classification (NCBI taxonomy): domain Eukaryota; kingdom Metazoa; phylum Chordata; class Mammalia; order Primates; family Lorisidae; genus Perodicticus; species Perodicticus potto. Next base: position 48,741 of record CAUYRH010139161.1, on the reverse strand, counting down.
CAGGGCCTGCCAAACAACAATGACAACTGCAACAACAACAAAAAAATGGCCAGCTGTTGTGGCGGGTGCCTGTAGTCCCAGCTACTTGGGAGGCTGAGGCAAGAGAATCACTTAAGCCCAAGAGTTTGAGGTCGCTGTGAGCTGTGACGACACAGCAGAGCGATAGCTTGAGACTGTCTCAAAAAAAAAAAAAAGAAAAGACCTAAACCCCTCAAGGGTTGTTTTTTCTGAGAACCTAGGAAGTAGGAAATTCTGCCAACACCTTGCTGGCTGGAACTGGGTCATATGGCTAACTCTAGCTGCAGGGCCAGTTAGTGCAGAGTTAGTGTTTTTCCCAGTACAGTGCCACCCCAAACAAAATGGGGGTTCTGGAAAGAAGACAAGATGGTCTTGGGATGCATCTAGCCATGTCTGCCTTCATGTGCTTCTCAGGGGGACACTCTGAGAGCAGCCCAGGTGGAGCTAGTTTGGAAGGAGGTGAAGTGTGTTACAAGTGTGGCAGATGCCAAATCATGGTGACCAAGACTCCCAAAGCAGAGTCAGGCTGGAGAGGCAAGTGACAGGTCCTTGAAGACCAGGAAGGGAGAGCTGTCATGGCAGCCCTCATTTCTGTTTCCCCACCACTGAGATACTAGTGGGAGATTGGGGAGTGTGGGTTTTGGATCCAGCCACTTCTCATCTCTGAGTCTCCATGTCCTTATCTGTAAAGTGGAGCGGCTAATTCAGGGGCTTCAGAGAGCTGACATCTGCATACTGACCACACACCCTAGATGGCTGACAATTGATAGCTGCCCTTGTTAGTGCTCTGGTCTAACTAAATGGTCGTGTGCCAGACAAGGCCAGGAGATGTCCAGCCTGCAGCTCCCATGGCTGGGGCACCTCCCAGGAAGGCTTGTCTTGCCTCTTCTAGCTGAAAGGATGTCATGTGTATTATGTGATGTCTGGAGCTACGGAACCAGCAGTTCTTAGTCTTCTACCATAACATGCATGATGGGTAATGCTTGCATGCAGAACCCATGCCCCAACATCCTGGCCCTCACCCCACCTGGGGACATAAAGTGATGTGTATATAATCGGAGATTTTAACATTTTTTCCATTAGTAACTTTTTTTTTTTTTTTTAGAGACAGAGTCTCACTATGTTGCTATGGCATCACAGCTCACAGCAACCTCAAACTCTTGGGCTTAAACGATTTTCTTACCTCAGCCTGACGAGTAGCTGGGACTATAGGTGCCCACCATAATGCCCGCTATTTTGGTTGCAGTTGTCGTTGTTGTTTAGCAGGCCCAGGTCCCGGTCGAACCCTCCAGCCCTGGTATATGTGGCCAGCGCCCTACTCACTGAGCTACGGGTGCTGAGCCTATAACATTTTGATAACATATCTCATAACTAGTCCATAAGGGCAATCTCAGCCCCAAGACTCAGAACCGCTTCCACATGAGGGTCTTCTTTTGCCCACCACGTGGGTTGCTGCCCCTAAGTGAATGGTGGTGCCTCAGTCAGGGCCTCAATGCAAACAGCCAGGCTTTCCAAGGTAGGAACAACAGAGGGACTTGCATTAAAGCATATTTTTTTTCTTCTTGAATTAAAAATGTATATACATTTTAAGAAAGGAAAAAACTGTATTAATAAAATTTTAATACATAAGTCATGTTTAACTTCTGCAATTACAAGAAATACAAGATACAATATACAAGATCACAATCATGATTGATATTATTGAGTATTACAAATTCAATACAATTTTTTTTTCTTAAAATGGGTATACATTTTTTGGCACATCTTCTGGATGTGTGTGTGTATATATGTATTTTTAAAGATAGAACTAGTGACTAAAAATATATGAATGTTAAATGTTATATTGGAAAAAAATACTCATGAAAGCAAATAGAAAAAGTTAAAATAATTATTTCCTCTCTGAGGAATCCTTTCTGATTCCTACTAGTTTGACTAATCTTGGTTCCTCCACTACCACCACCCACTCCACCCCCAGGCATCACTTTACTCATCACAGATCTGTGCCCCTCTAGCCAGAGTTCTTGCAGAGTAGGAGTGGGTGCAGGACTAATGCGTGAGCTTCAGGGTGACCTGTGTGGCTGGCTTCTCATTTGGAGAGAGATTTCTTAGACCAGAGAGGGGAACCCCAAACTCTATAACTATGCCACTCCTTTGCCCCTTGCTGGGCAGAAAACAGGCCTGCCTAAATTAAACTTAGAGACCACAAGATGGTACATAAAAGAAAACAAGTTCTCCTTTCCTTCTTTCCACTTCTATTGCTCCTTTCTCTTCAACAGTTTACCCATTTACAGATACTTTTTCCTCAGTCAACATTAGACAGCTTCCACAAAACTTGAAAAACCACCTCCACCTTGGCTGCTTCAGCAAACGGGCCTCGCCATGGCCTCCCTTTTCCAGGCCCATAAATGGTCATTGCCCCTCACTAAGCCTAAGGGTCCCCATCCTCTAAAGGGCCAGAGTTGGATGTCAGCAAAGCTTGGGTTTCTAGTTGTGGAAGAAGAAGCCAGGCTGGTTTAAGCCAAGACCCAGGAAGGTTTCTTTATAGCAGAACAACCAGAGTGAGGAAGCTGTGAGTAGAGGCAGCCTATTGTAGAAGTGCCGCCTAGACAGAATTGGGGTGCTCCTTTTCCTTGAAAAAGGCTTGTTGGCCCTGCCTTCCTGACTGGCACCTGACAGCCCTCTGGGTGGAAATTTCTCCTTCTTTGCATTGATAGGGCCAGGGTGCCACACACGCCCAACACTGGTGCCACCCTGTGCTGGAAGCAGTGCACATCCAACCTGCTGACCCCTCAGAGTTCTGCTGTCGACAAGTCCATGCCCAGAGCTAACAGTAGGTGTTCACGTGTGTCCCCAGATGATGGACATGTGAACGTGCATGGCTGTGCTTGGGCTGGTGTCCTAGGATATGTGAATGCCCATGAATGGAGCAGGATGGTGGGGATGTGTAGGCACAGGAGTGTCCCCACATGTGTGGGTGTACAGGTGCAAAAGGAATGGGAATCAACATACTCAGATACGCACTCTTAGTAAGTGTATATACATGGGCACACTCGTGTGCACAGGCGTGGGTGAGAAGGTCAGAGTGTGTGAAGAGACTGTGCTCACACACAAGTGCCTGCTTTCCTTGTGCCCAGGCTGTGAGGGCTCTCGGTGTCAGAGAGGAGAGCTCTTCTTCCACTCTGGGAGAAGTTGCCTCCTCTACCATGGTGAGTCCTTGTCCACCATGCAGACCTGAGTCCACCCCTCTGACCCCAGATGCTTGCCTTAAAACTCATTCTCTGGGTTAGGAGAGAATGTGGGACATGGCTGGGACTGTCTGTGGGGCTAGCAGCTCCCTCCGAAAGATGAAGACAGTCCCTACTGCCAGGGCAGCCGTAAGGATTGACAGGACGGGTCAAGGGTTTGGCATGGCTCACACACGTGCTCTGGTATGTCCCCCTACCCTGACTGGAGGAACCCTGAGCCCCCCACCCTGACACTGGTCCTCACTCACAAGAGCTTTACTAAAACTCATCTTCCAGAAGGCTGGGTGTTCTCGTGCCCACACAGGCCCTGTGCAGGTGTCCTGGTTTGGAAGTGTCTCATGGTCAGGGGACAAAGATGGTTAGGCGGCCTACCCTTGTTCCCTGGAGGCCCAGCATCTGTGCCTTGCCTGACCTGTTCCTGATGATGGCGTCCCCTTGCAGGCGCTCCATGAAGTACATGCTATGCAGCGACAACCATGGCATCAAGCCCCCCACCCCGGAGCAGTACCTGACTCCACTGCAGCAGAAGGAAGTGTGCATCCGGCACCTGAGGGCCCGGCTGAAGGACACGCAGGACCGGCTCCAAGACCGGTACGCGGGTGACCAGGACATCCTTGGGGACAACCTGCCAACTCCACACTAAGAGGAACCAGGGCCTGGGGTTCTTTGGGGAAGGAGGAGTAGCTTGGGGCCTCCTAGCATCTCCTGTCCCCTCCTTCCCAGCAAAGCCTTATCCGAGCCTGTTTGTAGACACCTTTCCCCAGCTCCTTACTTTGATTGCTCCAAGTGGCTGTTGGGGGCCAGGCAGGGAGTGGTTTCTCTTGTGAGAGTCTGTCCTGTCAGACCCCCACCTGCAGCAGTTCTCTCCAGCTTCAGCCTGGCAGCCCCTGTTGGCCCCTTCTTATCCCTATCTCCTCTCTGTCTGGGGGGTGGAGCACAGGGAGAAACAACCCTTTATCCCTCCTGTGCTTCCTCCTGAGTGAGTCTCCAGGGAGCTCTTCCCCCAAGTTCAGGCCCCAGAAGTCAATCCTCCTCATGTACTTCCTGCTTCCAGCTGATGTAAGATCCTGAGAAACCTTTCACCAGGCTCCCAGGGGTCTCCCAGGAGCCCCACAGGCCCATCTGAGCTTCTCAAGACTACAAGCGTACTCAATCCTGTCCCTCCCAGCCTCCCAGCCGGGCCTCCCCAAATTCTGAGACTACAAGTATAAGCCACCATGCCTGGCCCCTGTTAAACATTTATATCACCTCAAAAACAAACCCCATGTCCATTAACACAATCACTGCCCCGTTTCTCTTCATCCACCCCATTTCCTAGAAATCACTCATTTTTCTGTCTCAATAGATTTGTCTGCTCTGGTGATTTCATATAAACGGGAACATAAAATATACGTCCATGATCACATCATTCTTGATCAGAACTCTGCCGAGGAGCCAATCCAGTTTGGACTTGCTATGGTTTTTAAGCTACAGGAGGGTACAGGTGGCATTCTATGACCTCTTCATAGAGCTGGGATTGCTATTTTTGCTTCCCCTCATCTTCCTAATGATGCCGGGATTCTGCTTGGCCTTTTGCATGAACGTCTGCAGGGAACAGATGGCCCATCTCCCAGCTGCTCTCCAGGGCCAGCCCTGTGTGGTTTGGGCAGGATGCCGTCATGCCTCAACTCCCTGCTCACTCTCTGCCCATGGCTCCCACAGGATCCTGTGGCAGCTCCTTACATGCTGTGCTATCACACCCCTCACGCTCTGTGTATTGGGTTTCATGCCTGTACTACCTACAGTGGTCTGCCTCCTACTCCTCAAAGATGCCATGTGCTTTTTACACCTCTGTGTTTCCTTATCCTGTGTCCCTGCTACCCGTGATGCCCTGTCCCCATCTTGCTTCCCTTCAGTACTCAGTTCAGACGTGATGCCCTGCGACTTATTGAGGTATAGGCAGGGCTGGAAGCTACAGCTCTCTGGGAACTGGCTGGTTTCAAGGAGAGGGAGCCAGGGAGAACGGAGCTGAGCAGCTCAGTTCCTCCTTTCAAACTCACTCTGCCTCCCAGGGCAAAGCCTGAGCAAGGAGTGGGCATAAGAGGCCAGAAGGGTTACCCCAGAGTGCGCCCCCACCCTGAGGTGGGACAAGTGAGGAACAAGTATTTTCCCATTCCTGTTCCCATGTCTGTTATTGCCACGATGAGCACTTCCATCTGGCACTGCTTCCTTCCCCTTCCAGGTGACACTCTTGCTGACTTTGTGCCCACTGTAGCCCTTTAGTCTGTCCCTTCAGCATATAGAGGAATGAGATTCCTAGGCCCATTTCCTGCATGAAATTTGCAATCTGACTTTGAAAACCATGTGGGGTGCTCACTCTCCTGGGCTCATATACCCCAAAGTGTTAGCCATGCCATTTGTGGATTTAATTTCCATGGATATAGGCTTTTGGCTGAGAGACTGCCTGTGGGCTGTATCACTAGGAAGTGTGCTGGAGAAAGAATGCCTAGGAGAGGATTTTAAGTCTCATGAATGATTTTCTTCTTTTCTCACTACTTTTAGTCTGCTACCATTTAGCCTGGCTCTGGTTTTACGTGTAGACTTGATGTCATGTTTTTCTAACTCACCTCCCTCCCTCCACTGTACCCCATGGATTCATCTGTGATGCAGGGATTTGAAAAAGCCTGAGCATTTCTGGACAAGAGTCTTCTGATCATCCTTTTTGCCTGGAACTTAACCCTTCTTTCGGGAATAACTCTGTGCCTTTCTCATCCATCTTTTCAGCCTTTCCTCTTAACGGTAGATACAAAGAAGAAACTTCTAGCATAGATAAGAGAGCCGCTCTGTTCTGCTTTATTCACCACTTCCCATCCCTTCATTTGAGGGAGATGATATAAAATTGGATGATATAACATCCCCCAAACATTGGAGACAAGATGGTCACTCCTCTGAGAAAAACAAAGCAATCCACAACCCTCTCCATAGAGGTCTTTTTCCAAATGTCCCTTCATTTAAATTTTTCACAGCTTGCTTGGGTAGTAGGTCACATCCCTTTCTATAGAGCAGAGATTTTCTATCTAGTTTTTTTTTATGTTAAGATTTTATTAGGTTTTTATAGCAGCTTCTTTTATAAATGAAGACTCTTTGTTGTCTTCACTCTAGATGAAGGATTTAAACACTGAGAGTCATCTGCATTTCAACTTCTAGTGGGTGGCAATGTGGGCTGTGTCTCCTATTGACATTTTTTTCTCCCTCCCAGGTGAGGGCATCTCCTGACTTGAACCCTAGGTCCCTCTGCCCACCCACATTTGCTTCTCCCTGTGGAATGAAAAGGAAGGGAAACAAGGTGTTAGTCCTTTGTTCTGTTTTCAGCTCTGAGCAGGAGCACAGGGCCCTTCATCCTCAAAGACACCGTCCTTGGTGGTGGTGACAGACGGGGCAGGCTGTGAGCCTGTGTGTGTCTCCTCTGCCCACAGGGACACCGAAATCGATGACCTGAAGACGCAGCTGTCGCGCATGCAGGAGGACTGGATCGAGGAGGAGTGCCACCGTGTGGAGGCCCAGCTGGCCTTGAAGGAGGCCCGCAAAGAGATCAAGCAGCTCAAGCAGGTCATTGACACTGTCAAGAACAACCTGATTGACAAAGACAAGGGGCTGCAGAAGTACTTTGTGGATATCAACATCCAGAACAAGAAGCTGGAGACGCTGCTGCACAGCATGGAGGTGGCCCAGAACGGCATAGCCAAGGAGGACGGCACCGGGGAGTCGGCTGGTGGGTCCCCCGCCCGTTCCCTCACCCGAAGTTCTACCTATACCAAGCTGAGTGACCCAGCAGTCTGTGGTGACCGCCAGCCTGGTGACCCCACCAACTCGTCTGCCGAGGATGGGGCTGACAGTGGCTATGTGGCAGCTGATGACACACTGAGCAGGACGGATGCACTGGAGGCCAGCAGCCTGCTGTCATCAGGAGTGGACTGCGGCCCTGAGGAGGCCTCACTGCACAGCTCCTTTGGCCCAGGCCCCCGCTTCCCCGCCAGCAACACCTACGAGAAGCTACTGTGTGGCATGGAGGCCGGGGTGCAGGCTAGCTGCATGCAGGAGCGGGCCATCCAGACAGACTTCGTGCAGTACCAGCCTGACCTGGACACCATCATGGAGAAAGTGACCCAGGCCCAGGTCTGTGGGATAGTCCCTAAGTCGGGGGACAGGCACCCAGAGCCAGACCCTCACCTCTCCAGACCCAGAGACCCCAACTCAGCCGTGGTGGTGACAGTGGGTGATGAGCTTGATGCCCCAGAGCCCATCACCCATGGACCCACCCCACAGCAGCCTGGTGCCAACCCCAACCCTGGGCAGTCGGTGAGCGTGGTGTGCCCCTTGGAGGAGGAGGAAGAGGCAGCTGCAGCTGCAGCCGAGAAGGAGCCCAAGAGCTACTGGAGCCGTCACTACATTGTGGATCTGCTGGCCGTGGTGGTGCCGGCTGTGCCCACAGTGGCCTGGCTTTGCCGCTCCCAGAGGCGCCAAGGCCAGCCCATCTACAACATCAGCTCCCTGCTGCGGGGCTGCTGCACCGTGGCCTTGCACTCCATCCGCAGGATCAGCTGCCGCTCGCTGAGCCAGGCTGGCCCAAGCTCAGCAGGTGGCAGCTCCCAGCTCTGAGGAGGCCCCCCCAGGCAGCAGCTCCTGTGGCCTGACCACTGATTGTAGGGATGCTGTTCTCCCTGTCATGTCCCTATGGAGCATCATCTTATTTATTTAGTTTTGGGTGTGGAACTGTTTGTTTGTGTTCTGTTTGTTTGTTTGTTTGTTTTTTTCAAGATGTTTAACAGTGTCAGGGCAGGAGTAGGGGTTGGGGAAAGGCATCCCAAAACTTCAGAGAGAAGGGAGACCAAAGGCGGGCGGTACGAAGGCACCCAAAGGCAGACTGGATAAACCACAGAGGGAAGAAGGTGAGGGTCCCCCAGCCTGGTCCCTCTGTTCACCTGGCCCCTGCTCAGCAAGTCTCTGGCTGTGTTCATCTGGGGAAGCTGGGCTTGCCTTGCCCTGCCCACCAGAGCCCTCCCATCCTGTCCAGGGCCCTGCTCACCCCATGCCTTCTCTTCTTAGCCACCTCGCCCTCAGGCCAGGCTTCTGGGCCAGTATTATCTCCTCAGCTGGAGGCAGCTATGGCCCAAAGTGCAGATCACTGACCCGAGGACTCAGAGCAGGGTCTGGACCACTGCACCTGGGCTGGAGCTCCAACCTCCCCAGACTGCTCCCACCTTGAGATTCAGAAGCACAGTCAAGGTACAGGCTGGAGGAAAAACAGCGCTGGGGCATGAGGTGGCAGAGGGCAGTGTGGGTTCTGTGTCTGTCTGTCCATCCCAAGCTGTCCTCGTTATCACTTCCTCTTGGCACTGCTGGGTGTGTCAGGTCGTTCTTCCCATGAGAGAGCTAAGCCCGGCAAGCTCAGCACTGGGGACCGCTTCCCTGAGCCCCAGCACATAAAGAGAAGGCAGGGGTGGGGAACCCAGAGGGCTCTAGCCTTCTGAGTCAGGCCATCTCCTGTCTCATCTGCAGTCTGGGAGGTGGAACAGGACCCAGGAATCCTCAGTTTGTGGGAATAGCCACAGGCCATGACCGCCCCTACTTGCCCTAAATTTCTCTGGGGGCCTCAGGTCCAACTTCTGCTTTACACTATGTTCACTTGGGGCTTGGTTCTCAGCCATCCCAGGGGTTCCAGTGAGGTGGCCACTTGCTTTCTGGGATGAGAGTTCCTACACCTTAGACCTATCTGCCTCCAGAGGAGGGCAGGGAATTCTGACAGGAGAATCCCCAGACAGGGTATTGAAGCCATGATGTTCTTCCAGGCCAAAGCAGGGTGCCCTGGGATGTGCTTCCCAGGCAGGGGTGTGACAGGGCGGGCAAGTACCCTGCAGCCTCCCCGCTCCCAGCCCAAAGCCAGTCACCCTGGGAAGGCTCACTGTCCCCTTCTCCTTCCCTGGGACCACATCTGAGTCCCCCAGCAAAGCTGCTGACATTTTTATTACCAATACTGTTTTACAAAGTGAACTCACTTCTCTTCCTCTGTAGGGGCTACAGGCATCTGGCCATCCCACCCACTCTTCAGAGGTTATACCCCCTATTTAGGGGATTTGGTGGGACCCTGTGTCTTATTCAGCCCTCTGGTCTAAGGGCCACTCTGGTTCTCTGCCAAGGTCGCTTACCCTCACCCCCGATGCTCTAGCAGCCATTGCTTGACTCCTGGGCTCTGCCCTTCTGCTCTGTGTCCTTCACTGCAGTCCAGGGCACCTGCATGCACTGGAAGTGGGCGCCCAGCCCAGCCACGGGGGCAAGAGGCCCCTCTGCCTCGCGCTTTGTGCCTCCGAAGTTCTCCCCTCCTCGGTTGGGGCCTCAGACCAGCCCTCCTTTGTGAAACACCCCCCACCCCCCAACCCAGCCGAATCAAACCCAAATGCCTGGGGCCTGTCTGGGGCTGCCCCCACAGGACACTGGGCTCACACCACGGAGGGGGACAGTGGACAAAACCAATCCAAAGCCAAGCCGGGACTGACCACGGACCCCGCCTCTTGTGCCGTGTACTCATGGAGCTGCGTAGTGTCTCCTTAGAAATAGTCCAAGCTTTGCTGAGAAAATAAATGTATGAACTATATTTGACAACATAAAATCTATATATTTTTCACCACTGGAATTTAGTCAAGCTTTGTAGCCCCTCTGCTCCTGTCGTCCATGTCTTGCATCTGTGGCCTTCCTGTTGTGTATTGTATTTTGGTGGACATGGGAAGGATGGGGGCCCTAGTCTCATCTGTCCCTGCTACTGGAGAAGCCACCTGGGCAAGGGTGGGCTGTGGTTGGGCCCAAGGCCCATGCAGGGGGCGAGTGGGCCTGGCTGCTGTCCTCTACTCCTGCTGGCCCCAGATCTGCCTATATGGCATCCAGGGTCCCCTAGCACACAGCATGGAGAGTTTTCTCTTTTGGGGTTTCCCTGGGGTTTCCGATGGGCTTTTCTTCTTGACAGTGGAAGAAACAGCTCACCACCCAGGCCTGGACAGGCCCTGTGACCACACTGGCTGGTGGCCCTGGCCCAGCTAATGAGTGAGTGCTCGGGCGCGCGTGTGTGCTCGGTATCCTGCATCTATGCAAAGGCGCGGGCTGCCTGTATGGCCTCAGTGGGGGAGGCACGGCAGCCTGCTGGCTGAGGCTCCAAGCCCTGATGAGGCAGGGCACAGAATGTGGGCTGGGGGGAGGCTGGGGCCTGGGGTGTGTGTCCTCCAAAGCTCCCTTCTTCCCTCCTGCTTAATACCTCCTCCTGCTGGGCTGACCTTTCCTCTGTCCTTGGCTTCTGAAGCAGAAATCTTTGGGGCCCCCTTCTCCTTAGCCTCTGGCCGGAACTGATTAAGTCCTGTGAAAAGATATCCCCAGGAACCACCTTCTGAAACTGCTGGTCTCTTGGATGGAGTCCAGTGGCCAGAAGCGGCTTCTCCTGAGTTCTAACGCTCGGGTCAGAGCAGCCCTGCTGCCCCTCTGGTCCGGGCTCTGGCAGGAATTGGGAGTTGGGCCCCAGACTCCTGCACAGAGAGCTGTCCTTGAGCAGAGTTTATTACAAATATCTCCTAAAGGGATAACTTAACTTTTCACTGAAACACCCTTCCCGACTGCCACGAGCACAGGGGTATCTGACTGTACTTTGGGGAGGGGTGGAGCAAAACAAAGTTCCGGGGCCTCTGCCCAGTTAACTCACAATCCTTCTCTGACCTGGAGGATGGTGCAAATTGGTCACAGTGCACTCACATATTAGGCCGTCCCCTTGACAGGGGATTCAAGAGAAGCGGGAAGAGGGGAGGTAGGGAGGGGTCTTGACTCTTGTCTCCTTTGTCCTTTTGTTCAGACAGAGTTGTACCTGCAGCAGTCAGCTCTGAATTAAAGCATGAAAACACACAGAGACCCTTGGCCTGTTTTCTTTATACTGTGTTGTTTTTCTAATGGGGGTGATGAGGGGCTCAAACTGTCCAACACTCACATGGGGAGAAGACAAGCGAGCAGTGATCTCTCATGCAGAGGGAAGCAGGGAGCTGCGTGCTGGCTCAGCCCACCAGGCTCTGCTATGTGTGTATGTGGAGTGCTCCACTGCCCTTCTAGGGTCAGGCTCAGGGTCTAGAACCACCTCTCCCCAACCCCAGGTGTCAGACCCCACCAGGCCCTGTAATTACATAGAATTTCATCCTCCCCAACACCCCTCAAAGTGGGTGCTCCTGCCCACCTTGCAGATGCAGAAGTGGGATTCCTTAAAGTCAGGACCCCCTCCATTAGCCCCACTGTCCCGTGGTCCTATGTTGCCATCCCTGCCCCAGGCTGTCAGGTAGCATGGGATGGAAGCATAGCCACATCACAGCTCTCAGAATCAATATGTAGGAAAGGCTTTGGTCTCACCACTGTTTAGAAGAAATCCAGCATTCTCATGTCATAGGGCCAAGGATTCCAGAATTTTCAATTCCTTTGAGGAAGGGGTTTTCCTTAAAGTCAAATCTTTATTCAAAAGACAGTAAAGGTCATAACTTTGTATAGTCTGTGACAAAGAGCAAGTGAAGACAAAGTTCTCAGAACTTTCTGTTCTCTTAAAATATGCAATGTTTTCCTGCTACAGGCAAAGTCTTGAAAGGGACCCAGTTGCAACTTTGAGAAGTATTTAGCCCACCTGTCTGTGGGCCCAGCATTTAAACCAGCACAAAGAATCCACTGCCTGTGGGTCCTGCCTGAGCCTCAGCCCAGCTAGGGGTCTGAGGTGTATAAATGAAAGACCTTGCCATCCAATGTCCACCCACCTGGAATATGTGCCCTCCAGACACCCTGACCTCAGACCAGCAAGCCAGCTGCCCTCTTGTGGGAGGACCCATACTGCCCTCCTGTGGCTTCAGACATCTGGGATGGAGTGATCCATGGTATGGTGGAGCAGGGTCGGGGACAACCTGGGAACAGCAACAACAGTGGTCAAAACTTTCAGCTCCTTCTCTATGCAAGTCCCCTCCCCCTGCCCCAAGCCTGTGCATCCCCACATGGACCTTCACTTCTAGTTCTAAAACTTTCGAGTCACCTGAAGCTACCAACTACCTTGGAGGGAGGGGAAAAAAGGGGAGGATGGGACAGGCTGGGCCTGTGCCCTGTGTCAGCACTGAGGTAGTGGGTGGCAAAGCCCAGGTATGCCCCAGGAGGTAGGACGGAGAGGGAGAAGGGTGGGGGGGAGGCTTACTTCTTGACCATGTGCTCGTAGATCACAGTGGGGATGATAGTCAGGGTGATGATGTTCCCAGCTGTGGCCAAAATCTCCATGATCTCTTTATCCTATAGGGGTGGTAGGTGAGCAGTCACCCTGGGGACAAGGGATTGGGGGCAATTTTGCAGGCCCCTCTGTGGGACACACTGACACCTGGCTACAGGGGCGGGGCTGCCTATCAGGAGAGGGCAGACACCCAGGTATGGTCTTGCCAGAGTGAGGCCATGCATCTCCCACCTGAGCATCTCCGTAGTCCAATGAGCACCACTCCCTACCTCACCTTAAAGGCCAACTGTGTGGGCCTGACTGATGATATATCACAGCCTCATAAGAGTGATTCTCCTTGGAAACAAGGGTTCCCAGAGATGCAAGCCTACATTTTCTATCCCATCCCCTAGGCCACAGTCACACTTGGGTTCTGGCTCCAAAGCACAAAGAGAATAACCATCCAGTGGGAGACAGGCACACCCACCCACCTTACGGCTCCGGCTGGCTGCCAGCCTGAACCAGGGCTGCAAGGGTCCTCTTCTTTGTACATCTGGTTGACAGGTAGGAAGAGAAAGCCCTGTGGGCACCACTTAGATCATGGAGAGAACATAAGACTAAGTCTCTAGAAGGTCCAAACACTAAAGCTATGGCCATAGAAGAGCCTCAAACCCTTACTCAGAGCCTAGGACCTTTACTTTGCACATCCATGAAACATGATTACATGTTTCCAGAAAAATGGGAGAAGATGTGATAGGCCTAGTGATGGCCACAGGTGGAAATACAAAAACTTTGGAAAGATAAATGAGCTCAGGAGGCATAGCTGTCTGGAGCCATTCAGCAAAATGGCAAACCCAGTCCCTAAGAGCTTCACAACCCCACTGTTCTATAGACCAACTGTAAGTTCATAGTGATGCCTTGAGCCATCAGTAAGGATGAAAGAATCACATCTTAGAACAACTGTTCTTCAGAATAGTTAAGATCAAAGAACTGTAATGCTTTGGAGGGAGTGAGCTCACTCACCTCTGAAAGTTCCAGACACTCAAAATTGTTATTACTGTTCTCAGCTTTTTAAGTACATGTACAATAACAGGTTGCCTTTGAACTGTCATGTCTGATCCCAGAGGAAGGGGAGAGAATGCAGCAGGAGGGATCTTAGACAAATATTAGAGGAATTTCCTGATCACAATAATCAGGAGCCACCAGAACAAACCTCCCAGGAAGGTAGGGGGTTGTCAAGCACAAGAAAGCAGACATGTGGCAGGAATGACAGAATGGCATGGTGATGGCAGACAGCTGGCATGAAAGACCATCTGCTGCCACCCAGACCCTGTCTGCTGGGGGGACCTGCCATGTGAGCACCAACACTCTGGTTGCAGGAGGATGGGTCTCTCGCCCTACGTCACAGCTCAAATTGAGAGGCATTCTTGGCCCAAGAGGCATCAAGACAGGACAAAGCTACTTTCATTTATTTGGGAACCAATTCCCCCCAAATACCAACCCCTCATTCCATCCACAGATCCTAGACTACTTGCTCCTTCTTGTTTGCTAAAGATATGACTCACCACACACACCCTCTTGAAAACTGAATAATGGTCATGGATTTCTGAATGACAATTTTCTAAAATACTCCTATTACTGAACTTGATTCAGTACGCAAGTGGAAGTAACACACAGGATAAGGAGGCATCCATACAACCAGAAGCCACCAGGGTGTTGTGTCCTCAACTGTCATCATACCCCTCATTCTGTCGTACGTCTTGCTTCTGTGTGTGAGAAGCAATAGTTAACGTTTATTGAGCACTTGCCACGTGCACTGTGCTTGGAGCTTTTTAGACGTACAGTCTTACTAAACCCTCATGGCTACCTAGGATAAGGAAGCTGATGCGGGCAGGGTCTGCAATTGTCCCCAGACTTGAACCTATCCACCACTACCACCACCTAGCAGTCCCCCAGGCCCTGGTGTGCCCCACTTACCTTCAGCCCGATGACGTTCTGCCCATTCACCTCACATAAGCAGTGGTTGGTGAGGAGCCCGTTGCGGGCCGCAGAGCTGCCTTTGACCACAGAGACAACCTTCCCTTTCTTGATGATAAAGCCGACATGGCCCGCGCTGTCCTTGTGCATGGTGACAATCCGCTGGAATGGCCTGGCAGGGAGTGACAGTGAGCTAGACTAGGGACACGGCTGGGGTCAGACAGAGGGGCTCCTCGGGCCTGGTACTCACCTGTCCCGAACGATCATGATGATCTTCTCGGCTGATGCCTTCTTCACAGCCCGATGGGCTTTGTCTGTGCTCCACCCGGCACAGTCACGCCCATCAATCTGCAGGATCTGGTCCCCAAAGCGCAGCCCCACGAGGGATGCAGGGGTGTTGGCCTGGACCAACTGCACAAAGAGCCCCTGGGGGGAGGCCGATCCCCAGAGTCAGCGTCCTTGCCTACCCTGAGCCCAGATCCCTTCTCCAAGCTGTTGTTTTACCCTGATACTCTGGGAGCCTCCAGCTGTGCATGGCAGGTGCCATGGTTGCCCCATTTTCTAGGCCACACAGCTGGGAAGAAAATGAGTCAAGGTTTCAGCCCCGGCAGAGGCCACATCCCTCTGCTGTGCCTCCTGTCACAAAGACATGGGGCTTCTGGACTTTTCCTGGGTGCCACATCCCAACCAGGTGAGGAGCAGGTGGGGAGGGACAGCTCTCAGAGACAGGAGCCGGGAGGGAGCGGCAGAGCGTCCCCTGCAACCCAGCACCAGCCCTGGGGTTGAGGGGAGGAGAGATAGAGAGGGAAAGCCTGCCTTAGGGGTGCGAATGCCTGCCCCGCACCTTCCTTACTGGGGCATATAGGGGGTCTGAGTCTGTGCAGGACAAGCGCCCCCAGTCCGCCTGGCACTACTGTCCCTTCTCGGACTGGCGGGGGAGTGGGTACAGCTGGGGCCTCTTCCCCTGCGGCCCCCGCCCACCTGGTCGATGGCCCGCAGCCGCAGCCCGGTCTTGCCGCGCTCGTCCTTGCACAGGTGGATCTCGCGCACCCCGGGCTTGATCTCCGCACGCCGCACACCCAGGTTGTTCCCGGACACCGGTGCCACCACCTGGCCTAGCCAGGGACCGGAGCCCGCTGTCTGCAAACACCAGCGGAGTAGGAAGTCAGCCAGGCTCCCCAGACCCTATGCCTCAGGGGGGTCGCTGGGGTGGGGGAAGGGAGGGGGGGAAAGGACTGGTCCCCAGGCCCATAGGGTCCCTCTAGACCACACACTTCTACTCACAGACTGAGAGAGGACGAGGCTCCCTTGAAGCCACTAGGGGGAGTCAAAGTCCGCACCCCCCGAAGCCAGGGAAATGGGGAGAGGAGGTGGGGATGCTGGAAGGGGACCCTCATTTTGACATCAGGAAAAGACTTTTAAAATTCACAATAAATAGAGTAATGGGGTATAAAAGGGCTCACTTTGATTTTTGTCTTAAAAAAAATTAAGCCAAAAGTATAAAAATAAATGAATGCTTCCCCTTAAGATGCAGTAAAAGGTAACAATGCCCACTCTCACCGCTACTATTAGCACAGTACTGGAAAATCTAGCCAGTGCAATGAGGCAAGAAAAGGGAAAAAGGCATACTGATCAGAAAAGAAAAAATAAAATTGTTCCTATTTATAGATGACAGGATGATCTACTAGAAAACCCCAAGAAATCTACAAATAAACTCCTAGACCTAATACATGAGTTCAGTAAAGTCATAGGATATAAGACAAACATACAAAAATCAATTTTATCTCTACATACCAACGATGAGCATGTGGAAATTGAAATTAAAAATACCATTTTCAATCACTCAAAAGAAAAGGAAATACTTAGATGTAAATCTAACAAAACATCTATAAAATTTGTATGCTAGAAATGACAAAATACTATAAAAGATATCAAAGAAGAACTAAATAAATGGAAGATCTTCTGTATTCATGGATTGAAAGAACTAGTAATCCTATCAATTGTCCCTAAATTGATATGCAACTAGAACACAACTAACAAAATCTCTAAAAGACTCTTTGTAGATGCAGCCAAGGTTGATTACAACTTTATATGAAAAGATGAAGGAATTAAAATGGCTAAAACAATTCTGACAAGAAGAATAAAGTGAGAAGAATCACTCTACCAAATTTCAAGACTTATCCAACTATAGTAATCCAGTCAGTGTGATATTGGCAACAGGAGACGATAAGGATCAGTGGAACAGACTTCAGAAATCCAGAAACAGCAGCAAATAACTAAGAGCAAGAGCTTTTTGACAAGACT
Organism: Perodicticus potto; assembly: GCA_963574655.1. Lineage (NCBI taxonomy): Eukaryota > Metazoa > Chordata > Mammalia > Primates > Lorisidae > Perodicticus > Perodicticus potto. Next base: position 31,962 of record CAUYRH010139161.1, on the reverse strand, counting down.
GCAAGAGTGTTTTCTTTTTTTTTTAGAGACAGAGTCTCACATTGTTGCCCTTGATAGAGTGCCGTGGCGTCACAGCTCACAGCAACCTCCAGCTCTTGGGCTTAGGTGATTCTCTTGCCTCAGCCTCTTGAGTAGCTGGGACTACAGGCGCCTGTCACAAGGTCCAACTGTTTTTTGGTTGCTGCAGTTTGGCTGGGGCAGGGTTTGAACCCGCCACCCTCGGTATATGGGATCAGCGCCCTACTCACTGAGCCACAGGTGCTGCCCAAGAATATTTTCAACAAATGGGGCTGGAGTGATTGAATAATCATGTGCAAAAATATGAACCTTAGGGCTGGGTGCAGTGGCTCACACCTGTAATCCTAGCACTCTGGGAGGCCAAGGCAGACGGATTGCCTGAACTCAGGAGTTTGAGACTAGCCTGAGCCAGAGCGAGAACATGTCTCTAAAAATAGCCAGGTATTGTGGTGAGCACCTGTAGTCCCAGCTACTTGGGAGACTGAGGAAAGAGGATCGCTTGAGTCTAAGAGTTTAAGGTTGCTGTGAGATATGACACCAAGGCACTTTACTGAGGGTGACAAAGTGAGATTGTCTCAAAAAAAAAAGTGTGTATATATATATGTAATGTACTATACACACACACACACAGCTTGTTTATAATAGCCCCAAACTAGATACAACTACATGTCCCTCAACAAGTTAAACCCTGGTACATTCACACCATGGAATACTACTCAGAAATGAAATGGAACAAACTTGAAATATAGAACAACTTGGATGGATCTTGAAGGCAGTATGTGGAATGAGAAAATCCAATCTTGGCTCGGTGCCTGTGGCTCAATGGGCTGAGGCGCCAGCCACGTACACCCGAGCTGGAGGGTTCAAATCCAGCCCCTGCCCGCCAAACAACAATGGTGGCTGCAACCAAAAAATGGCCGGGCATTGTGGCGGGCGCCTGTAGTCCCAGCTACTTGGGAGGCAGAGGCAGGAGACTCGCTTGAGTCCAGGAATTGGAGGTTGCTGTGAGCTGTGAAGCCACAGCACTCTATCAAGGATGACAGCTTGAGGTTCTGTCTCAAAAAAAAAAGAAAATCCAACCTTGAAAGGTTACATACTATATGATCCTGTTTATATAACATTCTGCAGTGACAAAATTAGAGAGATGGGGAAAAAAGGAGTGGTTGCCAGGGGTGAGCGTGTCTACAGAGGGACAGGGGAGGAAGATCTTTGTGGTGATGGAAGAATTCTGTGTATCTCAGTGGGGTGGTTATTACATGAATCTACACACTTGATAAGATGACATAAAACTACAAACACACACTGTACCACTGTAAAACTTCTGGCTTTGATATCGTACTATAGTTATGCAACATGTAACCACCTAGGAAACTGGGTGAAAGGTACAAGGGACTTCTCTGCACTCTCTTTGCCACTTCCTATGAACCTATTATTATTTAAAAACAAAAAGTTAAAAGCCATGAAAAAGTTTTGAAATTACTAAAGTGCATTTCCCATCTTATATTTTTATCCACGTTTAGGTTGGATGCATTTATGCCTTGATAATTAGAATAAAAAATAACTAAAGTGGAGCCGGCTACTGCATGAACTTCTTTGCTTCATGTTTGTATCTCACAGTATGTCCATCAAAGGGGTCACTGTGGAGAAACACCCAGGTGTCATCAGTTTTGAATTCTCAAGGCCCCACATGGCCTCATCCTTGTCAACGTGGTCCTATCAGAACCTTGTTTGGCAGTGGCTTTGTATGTGGCTGTGGCTGTTCTCCATTGTCACTTCTGTCACCTTCTTGAAAATCCTGTGGCCATTAAGACTTGCAGTTTTGCTTCCCAGTCAGTTTCATTAGCTCAAGAGGAGGCTGGTAGGAAAGACTAATAGGTGGGCCTCGGGGACACCAGAGGTAATCGGCAGGGGCTATAGGGGGACTGATTCAATAAGCAGAAACATCTTCAGTAGTGAGCATTTTTGTTATGGTTTATTTGGCTTCCCGAAGCCATGGAAAGCAAAAATCAACTGAAGGGCCAGAGCTGGGGCACAAGCTCCTGCTCTCTTGGCCTTGCCTGTCCAGGAGGCAGCCCTGCACTAGATGCCCCCAGGCTCAGGTTAGCGTTAATGTCCTCCCTCTTCCTCCAGCAGGCTCAGGCCAAAGGTGAAAGGACACACCCAGGTCCCTGTGGGAAGGTGTGAAACCATGAAACCCCACAGTGCTTTCCAAGAAGGCTCAAAATGAAAAGTGCCATCAAGAAACAGAGCCACAAGAATGTTGGGGCAAGAAGAGACTCAAACACACAGAAAGGAAGTCTGTTCAAACAAGAAGACCGAGAAGGAAGGAGGGTTGGGACGTTCTGCAGTTGCAGTAGACAGGAGACAAATACCTACACTGTCACCTTCTGAAATCTGAGGCAGGCTCTGCTGGACTTCATGGCTGGAGAGGGAAAGACCCATGTAACTTTCCAATTCTGCCAGATCTGGGTACAAAACTGAAGGGAAGGGAGGAAGGAAAAAGAAAGACATCACTTAAGGGCATGTGTCTTGCCATCTCTGCCTGGCTTCTGGATGGCTGCTCACTTTATGAAGAAAGGGGGTCTGGGCATGCCGCTCGCTTCCAAGAACACAGCATATTCCCAGAATGCTGCTTGGAAGGTCCCAGGGTGGGGTCTGCCTTTGTCTGGGAACAGTATGGGATACTTTGGTTTTTGACTCTACTGGCTTTATATGACACCAGCCAGACATGGAACACAAGGTTTAGAGCCTGTGCAGGGTCCAGGAGGGGCCCCCCAGAATAGTGGGGGCAGGCCTCTGCAAAGGGTGGCTTTCGCACAGTGACCAGGAAAAGAGTTGAGCCTGAGTTCAAGTTCAGTACCACAGAACCAGAATCAAGACTCACAAGCAACTCCAGGAGCTGCAAACATCCTGATCTCCCTATGTGGCCTCATGTGGCAGCATGACAGACAGGGAGTTGCTGCCCTCACTAAGCCAGTGTTCCCAGCGTCCCCTTTAAAGGGGTATAGAGAGGGTGAAATAACGTATAAAACCCCCCCCACAGTGGCAGGTGATAGGCAAGTAGTTGGAAAGCTCTGTGGAAAGGGGAAGCTGTGTCCTCAGGGCCAGCACTGCCAGGCGGGCAGCCTACACCTGGGAGCATCTGCTTGGAAATGTATGTCTCTTCTGGTGCATGGGAACTGCCAGGACCAGCAGTGACCTCTGGGAGGCATTATGGTCTGAATGTTTGTGTCCCCACACAGTTTCTGTGTTGAACCACTCCCAGTGTGGTTATTTTCAGAGACAGAGCCTCTAAGGAAATAATTAAGGTTAAGGGAAGTCATAGGTGTGGGGCCCTCCTCCCACAGGACAAGCATCCTTGAGAAACAGTGGCGAGTTTGTGTACGCTCACTCTCTCAGTCACAAATAGACGTGAGAACTCAACCAGGAATAAAGTGGCCGTCTGCAAGTCAGGAAGAGAGCCCTCACCAGAAGGCAGGTTATCCAGAATCTAAATCTTGGACTTTCAGTCCCAGAAGGGTGAGAACATAAGTTCCTATGGTGTAAGCCATCCAGATTGTAGTATTTTGTTATGGTGGCCTGAGTAGACTAAGACAAGTGGTTCTGGCCCCTTCTCTCTCAGATGCTCTGTCTGCTGCCCTCTCCTTCCTCTACATCCCCCTCACCCTAGCCAGCCTCAGTTCCAGCCAGGAGGGTCTGGCAGGTGGCTCTCTCCCTCTGCCCTGCGTGGTGTTTCATTTCTGGGATCACAGGAGGGTGGGTCACCAGGACGGTGTTGACATGCTGATCTGGGGTAACTCAAATTGTTTATATAGGGAAAACTCCACAGGCTCGGTGCCTGTAGCTCAGTGGCTAGGGCGCCAGCCATATACACCGGAGTTGACGGGTTCAAATCCTCCCGGCCTGCCAAAAAACAATGACAACTACAACCAAAAAAGAGCTGGGTGTTGTAGCGGGCACCTGTAATCCCAGCTACTTAGGAGGCTGAAGCAAGAAAATTTCTTAAGCCCAAGAGTTTGAGGTTGCTGTGAGCTGTGACGTCACAGCACTCTATTGAGGGCAACTTGGTCTCAAAAAAAAAAAAACTAGAAAAAAGCCCCGCAACTGGTATGCATATGAGAGGTATCACACAGTTGAGGGAGTCTGGCTGAGGGCCTCAGAGAAGCCCTGGCTTCCCCAACTGTGCTGAGTTTGGAAGGATAAATAGGAGACTATCAGGCAATTATGGGGAGAGAGGAGCAACACAGGCAAAGACCCTGAGAGGCAAGGTGGCTTGGCCAAGGTCACCCAGGTTTTTAAGAGGTGGATGGCAACTGGAAGCCTGGGTCCTCTCCTCCCACCATGTTGAATCCATAGCTCCAGAGCCTCCCACAGCTTTGATGCCACCATGCTGCCCTGAAGACCTCCGGCCTGGGGAGGCTGGGCATCAGTCACGCTTAGCCAACTCACTCACCTGCCTGTGGGGAAACAGCTGCCGTCTGGACTGGTAGGGTGGGCATCCTGGGGGCGGCTCGGGCCTGGGCCTGCAGAAGGGCAGGGAGTGAGGGTCAGTTGTGGACTGGCCTGGGGCTCCCTGAAACCAGGGGTATGGACATTGGGTGTGGGGTGAACCTGGGGGTATCCATGAACCCTCAAGCTTCAAGGTCAAATGAAAATATGGCTTCTGCTGATGTGCTCCTTTCTAGGATCAGGCTCTCTGCGGCCCATGCTCTACCAAATGTCATGGCCCCTTTACTGATGTTCTGCTTGTTCAGCAAGCAGAACATCAAGGCCCACCTCTCAGTCACGTTCTCAGCTGAAAAGTCCCAAATGCTCAAAACCCACTGGGACCAGGAGGTGGCAGGATGGAGGAAGGAAGGGGCTTCTGGGGACTGAACATGCCAAATCCCATGTCCACTGGGTTTCTTCTGAAAGCCTGCCCTAGAGCATGGGGCCTATCTGTCCCAGAGGGAGGAAAGCTTGGGACAGAGAGGGACAGAGAAGATCGTTTCCATTCCTGCTGTAAATCCACTGGCCTTGGCCTCTGGTCATTTTCTCTGCCTAGCAGACCCTGCACTGGGGACCTGCAAGCGCTGAGGCCTGCACCTTTCAGAGCAAGCCTTCCTGAGTTACCCCAGGGTAATCCCCAAGTCCCCCATCAGGGAGCCCAGGCTAATGGGGCCTGGCAGCTTACCTGGATGGCGTGGTCCACCTTTAGGTCCTCCAGCGATGGGTACAGGACAGACATGGCTGCTCCTTGGAGCACCCTGCAGAGTGCAGAGGGTGAGACAGGAAGGGGATGCAATCTCATTGTCTTGAGAGGAAACTGGGCACCCGTCTCCTGCCCATGTGTGCTGCACTCTCCGATATGAGACAGGTATCAACAGCTATTATTGTCCCCATTTTAGAGACAGGAGCAATGGAATTGAACCAGTGTGTCTTGGTACCTGAGCCCCTGGTCTCCATGTTCAAAATGCCACCCCATTATGTTGGGCTGACTCTGTGCTTTAGAAGTAGGCCCAGGACATACTGGCCCAGAAAGGCAGGATCATGGGACACATTCTTAGCCACCCAGTTTCAAAGGTCAGCTGGGCTAATGCCATCTGGTCTCTTAAGACCTAACTTGGCTGGAGATGTGTATTCGGCACCTGCTGTACACCAGGCTTAAGTGTGGGATTCACACAGCATCATCCCACAACAGCAAGTGAGTTGGGATTTAATATGAAAACAGAGGGCAGCGTCTGTGGCTCACTGAGTAGGGCGCCGGCCCCATATACCACGGGTGGTGGGTTTGAACCTGGCCCTGGCTAAACTGCAACTAAAAATAGCTGGGTGTTGTGGTGGGCACCTGTAGTCCCAGCTCTCGGGAGGCTGAGGCAAGAGAATTGCCCAAGAGCTGGAGGTTGCTGTGAGCTATGACGCCATAGCACTCTACTGAGGGCAACAAAGTGAGACTCTGTCTCTAAAGAAAAGAAAGAAAGAAAGAAAGAAAGAAAAGAAAAGAAAACAGAAAGGCAGCGGGCCCTCCAGAATTCCCCTGCCCACATCCCTGACCCCATTTTAACATTTGGGCTCTGCTGTCTACCACCCATTGCCAAATTCACTGTTGCTTTGTGATCTTGGCCACAGGGAAGTCAGAGCAAAGGAAATTCACAAAATTCATAAAATCACAAACCATAGCAGAATTTTAACACCCAACAGAGCACTTTGCCAGTGGTAGGAGAGTGTTGGGGGGAGGAGCACTATAGACAGTTACCAGCACCTCACTGTCCCAGCAGAGCATCAGCAGGGACTTCGAGCAAGGTGCCCAGAGAAATTCAAAGGACTCACCAGTTCTGGAGAAACGCTTTCTTTTCTTCACAGATGAAATGTGGGGGAGGGGCAGTTTGTCTTTCTGAATTCTCTCCCTTTACCCACTCACTGCTGGCTCTGTCACACCTCCAGGCCTTCCTTGGGGCAGTCTACTCCATATCTCCTTGTCACCCTCAGTTCCTACAGGACAGACCTCCCCTGGCTCCCTGACAATGAGATCACTGCCCTCCATCTAGGGCTCTGTCCCCTGGGCCAGCTTCCTGCCTCAACTCATCCATCTGCCAAGAAGATCCATATCCTATCTTCTTGGCAGGATTGCAGTCCTGTGGGGGTCAAGGTGTGTTCTATTCACGCCACCGAGCCCACATGGAGCAGGCAGGACACATGATAAAGGTATGCCCCAGGGTGTCACAGGGAACTGTGTGCGCTGTGCCAGAGGTGAGGTGACTTCAGCACCCACAAGAACAGCTCTGCCAGCACCTCACAGGCTCCCCGAGGACCTCAACCACCCTTGCTCTTTCTCCTTGCTCGGCTCTTGCTGTCTTGACTCCTGTGTCAGCTTCAGCCTCTGCCCCCAACTTCCTTTCTAATCTGTCTCTCCTATATCCCATGAAGTGCAGACCTCTGTCATTAACATGCCCCTCACCAGGCACCCCGACACCCTCCAAACAAATCGCTGCCTCCCCTCCTGGGGCTCTCCAGATGGCAATCAGCAGCTCCGCACCACCAGCAGAATGTACATGTCCTAAAGTGGTTCTCAGGGCCTGCGTGAGCTTCCAGAGACAGGAAGCGGTGGCCAACGGGACAGATGTAAATAGATTTTATTGGACATTGCAGAATATCGTAAACATTTAGATTAGAGGTCTGAAAGAAAAACTTAAGGCATTGCATTTAATAATCTAATTTCCTAAACGGGTGTGGTGGTTCATGCCTGTAATCCTAGCACTCTGGGAGGCCAAGGTGGGAAGATCCCTTGAGCTCAGGAGGCCAGATCAGCCTGAGCAAGAGTGAGATCCCATCTCTACTAAAATAGATGAAAAACTAGGCAGGTGTCTTGGTGGGCACCTATAGTCTCAGCTACTTGGGAGGCTGAGGCAAGAGGATTTCTTAAGCCCAGGAGTTTGAGATTGCTGTAAGCTATGATGACACCAGGGCACTCTACCCAGGGCAACAGAGTGAGACACTGTCACAAAAAAAAAAAAAAAAAAAAAACAAAAATCTAATTTCCTGTTGTGCCTTAAATACAGGAAGGTTTGGCAACCCCGGACTGCAGCAGAGGAGATACAGCTGAAGAGCACCTGACTCAGTGCGCCCGTCCCACCGCTCTGTCGTCTCCTACACCCAGACACTGAGCTGGAACATACATTTCTCTGTGACCCCGGCCTAGTTGACCAGCTCCACTTCTTGCCTTATGTTCTTCTCCCAGCTGCCCCTTTCAGCTCCAGCTACTTTCAGATCCTCGAATGTATCTAATTTCCTTGTGTCTCCTTTGTGTGTGTTATTCCCTCTCTCTGGATTACCCCCCACTCCTTGCCTGGTTAACTCCTAATAATTTTCAAGTCCTAGGCCAAAGCACCCTTCCTGCAGAAAGTCTTCCTTGATTTTTGCTCCATTTAGCCCTATTCCCTGTCCTCACTCCTGTTGAAGATCCACCACTCCTGCAGTTGCCTGTCTGCCTGTATACTTCACTAGATTGGGAGGTCCAAGACGGTAGGAACTAGGCCTTTTCATTTGCTGTGAAAACTCTAACCCCTAGCATGGAGGCTAACTCAGTGATATTGCCAGAGGCACTGCATCCTGCTTGGGCTTCCACTTTCCCCTGCTAACTTTCCTGGGATGGAAACAAAAACCAGAGGTCCCAAATGTGTTTTCTTGCCTCTCCGAGTCTTGTTTTGCTTTTTTTTAAAGTTTGAATTAGTGCCAACATTTAAAAATCTAGAAATGTAAAATTCTTTTCTCTAACTTGTACTTAAAAAAATAAAAATAAATAGCCGGGCATTGTGGCGGGCGCCCGTAGTCCCAGCTACTCGGGAGGCTGAGGCCAGAGAATCGCCTAAGCCCAAGAGCTGGAGGTTGCTGTGAGCTGTGACTCCACAGCGCTCTACCAAAGGTGATAAGAGAGACTCTGTCTCTACAAAAAAACCCCCCAAACCCTACCCTTTTAAGAAAAAAAAATAAAAATAAAAATATTGCGTGGCGCCTGTGGCTCATCGAGTAGGGCGCCATCCCCATGTACCGAAGGTGGTGGGTTCAAACCCAGCTTCGGCAGAACTGTAAAACAGAAAAATAGCCAAGCGTTGTGGCGGATGCCTGTAGTCCCAGCTAGTCGGGAGGCTGAGGCAAGAGAATCGCCTGAGCCTAGGAGTTGAAGGTTGCTGTGAGCTATGTGATGCCATGGCACTCTAGCAAGGGTGAAAAAGTGAAACTCTGTCTCTACAAAAAAATAAAAAAAATAAATAAAAATATTTGGCAAGGCAAGAGCAGGAATCATTCACCGTAACCCCCATCCAGGCTAACTCTCAGCCTACCTCTTAGATGGGGCTGCAGGTGACTTCCTGTTTCCTAAAGTTCCCATCCAGCCCTCTGCTGATTAACGCTGCCTGCGTGGCTCCTGGAAGCAGCCAGTTCCAGACTTTTGCCCCAGCCTGGGCTTTAAGGAAGAAATGACCATCCAAAGAGGACAGGAATTTTCTAGGAGGAGATGGATTCTGACTCTGGCTTCCTTTATACAACCTGGGAAAAGAGAACCTTTTGTCTGTGGCCTTCGCCTCTGTACAACTCTGGAAGATTTTTTTATCTTGGGACAGTCCTCAGCAGTTACTATCTGCCAAAAGCACACCCTGCCACCAGGACCATGACCAAATGGCAGATGTGAAAATAAGAGGTCACCTCTGCCCTGATTTTTCTAACATGTAAGTAGTATAGCAGTTATATTTTTGGCAGCTGCTCTCTGAGGGAGCAGAGTAGCAGAGATACATTTCCTGGAAATCATTTCCAGGAACCACACAACTATTTTTCTGAGATCCTTTCTCCACTGCATTCCAACTTAGTGCTGGACTTTAGGGGAGTCAGGAAACAGGTACAGTCATTCCTCAGAATTGGTTCCAGGACACCCTTCCCAGTCCCACGGATAACAACATCCAAGCATGCTCAAGTCCCTTATATAAAATGGCATAGGATTCGTATATAAGTTAAGAACATCCTCCCATACACTTTGAATCTTCTCTAGGTTACTTACAATACCTAATACAATATATAGGTAAATAAATAGTCGCTATATGTATTTTTATTTGAATTGTTTTTTATTGTTGCATTGCTATTTTTTACTTTAGTTTTTACTTAACTTTTTAATTTGTGGTTGGTTGCATTCATGGATGCAGAACCCAGCGATATGGAGGGCTGACTGTATTCCCTTGGAATGGCTCCCTGCCAGAAAATATGCCTGGTGTCTCATCCAATTGTCCAGCTAGTCATGCAAAACATTTTGAGTGTCCACTGTGTGCCAGGCACCCCAGGCCTATTTTAATACTCTCTTTTGTGTAGTGCTCCTTCAAGGCTCAGTTCTGATGCTACTTCTCCGGTTGGCTTTCCCAGACCCAGCAGGCTGGGTCTTCTTGTGTATTCCACCCCTGACCTGTACTGCCCATATTATATGATTAATACCGACTATTTTCTCACCCTGGACCCCAGTCAGAAGGGCAGGGGGTCCTGTTCAACACACGATCCCACCCCACCAAGACAAGTGCTTGGCACATGCATACTGGCAAAAATTATTTCACTGAATAAATCAGTGGTATTTCAAAGAACAGATGACAAATTGTGTGAGCATTTTTGGGTGTCACAAGACTAAGGAGATTCTACTAGCATTTAGGAGGTGGAGGAAGCAGGGATATGGACTTCTTATAATGGACAGAACAATTTACCACAACAAGCAGTTCTGTCCTCTACAACTTTCAAATGCCCTGCCAAACCTTTAGGTAGGCTAAAAGCCAAACAAACCTCTTTAAAGTCTGTTTTATATACAAATACAGTAAATTTTGCCCAGTTTTGGTATACACCATATTATCCAGCAATGCATGTATCAGGTTAATGGAGGGAAGTTATACTTTGTTCACCACTGTGGCAAATGACCCTGGACCCTGCTCACCACAGGTGAGTCACCAGAACAGCATGCCCATGTCTGCCTGCATTTTTGCTATCACAGTCACTCCATGATTGTATACAAATACTATATTTGGCCGTTGACTCAAGATGTCAAATATAAACTGTTGGCACAGTTCAGTTGAAAATTGTCTGCTAGGCTCGGCATCTGTAGCTCAGCAGCTAGGGTGCCAGCTGCATACACCAGAGCTGGCCGGTTCGAACCCAGCCCAGGCCTGCCAAACAACGACAACTACAACCAAAAAACAGCTAGGTTTTGTGCCCGGCACCTGTAGTCCCAGCTATTTGGGAGGCTGAGGCAAGAGAATCGCTGAAGCCCAAGAGTTAGAGGAATCGCTGAAGCCCAAGAGTTAGAGGTTGCTGTGAGCTATGACACCATGACACTCTACCAAGACCAACATAGTGAGACTCTGACTCAAAAAAAGAAAGAAAAGAAAAGAAAAAAAAAAGGAAAATTGTCTTCAAGTATACCTACATTTACTCTTTTAAGTTAGGTACAAGCATGATTGGACGTAATCCAGTCTGAGCTCGTACAAAGTGAAATGCATATAGTCTCTTATTATAAATCACCTTCATTTCCCTCACATCTCCTTTATAAAGATAGAGCAGCATATTGATTTTTTTTTTCTACCGTGGGGCAGGGGGAGAGAGGCTGTCGCCTCTGGTCGAACTAGCCCCTCTCTCAGCCTCAATTTCCTACTTTGGGGAACAGGAGCAACCGGGCACAAACTCCACGTACTGGAGCACCGGAGAGAGGTCCAGTGGTCCCTGAGACCTGCCTTCACCTCCCAGCCTCAGCTTCCCCAACTGTCACGCCTCCCAGAGAGCTACAAACGACCCCCAGTCCGACTCCGGTCCCGAACCCAGCTAGAGGTCCAGTCTCCTCGTTGCTACGGCAGTTGCTATGGGCTACGGCGTGGGCGCTGAGACAACGCCCAGCTGCTTGGCGGCGTCTAGGGCGCATGCGTGTCGGCCAGCCCTGCCGCGCGTGCGGCTAAGGGTGACTCCCAGGATTCCCGGCGGCTGGTGGGCGGAAGATGGCGGCTGTGGTGTTGGCCTGGTGAGTTACTAGAGTCCTTGCGGTTTCACGTTTTCTCCAGGCGCCGGTGTCTGGCGCCAGATTCCATGGAGATCCGGCAAAGCAATAGAGTACGGCCTGGGAAGGCTAAGGCTCGTTCGGCTCCGCGCCCCCACTTTGCCATACTGGCGGCCGTGCCGGTCAAATCGAACTTTAAAGGCGACTAGGGACCCCTCTTGTGCGCCCCCGGCCTCTAAGCTCTATTTGTAGCCTCCGAGGGAGCAGGACTGCGCTCAGGTCGCCCCACACGACTTAGTCTTAGAAGATTCTTCACTAAGGCAGCTGCAGGTGGTAAGGAGGACCAAGGCGACGCCCCTCCCCGGGCTGCTTGTTGCTCATAATGGAAAGGAAGGCCCCTCGCTTCCTTTACTTCCATTAGCGCCTCAAGTCCCTGAATATTTCCTACCCACTGTGACGCCATCCTTTCTCACACGCGTCTTTCTTTATGGCCCTTAACTCCAGGGTAGGTGCGGAGCTGAAAATGCTACTGGTGCAGATTCAACCCGCATGCCACTCACGGTTGACTGACTGATTAAGCCCCCGTTACCCAGGGAAGGGGACTTGCGCTTGGCCAGGCAGATCAGTTCCCACAGTAAAATCAGACCCCACACCCTTTATAAGAGACTCAGGCAGTTGGGTCTCTGGGAGCAGGAGAAAGCAAGGGTAACCAGTAAGACCTCCTGGAGGAAGGAAAAAGATCCTGACTGGGCCATGAAGGATGGAGGTTCAAGGATTTGGGAATAGAGTATTATTTCAGGTGTAGCCTGACCTGAGAGTCCACCTGCCTTCCGGACTCTTATTGCATTACGTCTGGCGGGTTATCCGGACTGGACTGTTTTCTCCAGCTGTGTTGTGCCTCCATAGCAGTCTCACCAAATCCACCCATGGTCTGAGCCAGAAATCTGGGAGTTCTCAGTTTCTGCCTTGCTCTGCTTTTGAAGCCATACCTAGCTGTTACCCTCAGGATAAACCTCAAACTGGCATTTAGATTTCTGTGGCCTGATTTATGGTGATGTCTCCAATCTCACCTACTCTTTCTTCCACACTCACCACACATTTCATTCTTTCCAGACCACTTGCTGGCCCTAAAATTAACCTGCTAGTTCATGCTTTTGCAGGTGCTGTTCCCTCTGACTAAAATGCCATTCACACCTTCTCCAGCCTTGTTCTCTATTGAACTCTTCTTCCACCTTCAATTCTAAGCCTTCCCCCAGATCCCCACACTCACACATATCCATGGAGATTAGCAAGCTTCCCTTCTCTACGTCACAGCATCTCATACATGTTTGCCAATTCATCATTCATTCCACAAATGTTTGTTAATCACCTATTGTGAGCAAAGCCTTTTGCATTTCCTGGTTTGGATTTCCCCTGTGCTATGCTTGTTTGTCTGTCTTCCTCACTGGCTAGAGATTGTCATTCATTTGTGACTCCGTATTGCTGAGTGCAGTGCCTGGCACACAGTAGACCCAGAGGGAAAAGAGAGCTCAAAAACCTAAATATTGTCTTTCTTCTCTTTCCCACCTGTATTTACAATTAGTAAGTAGAAAGTCCTTTGAAGGATACCCCTGAGCCTAGAAAGGGAGAGAAAACACAGCCCTAGTCCAGGTGAGGTGGCTCATGCCTATAATCTTAGCACTCTGAGAAGCCAAGGCAGGTAGATCCCCTGAGCTTAGGAGTTTGATACCAGCCTTAGCAAAAGTGAGACCCCATCTCTACTAAAAACAGAAAAACTAGCTGGCCGCTATGGTGGGTGCCTGTAGTCCCAGCTACTAAGGAGGCTGAATCAAGAGGATCACTGGAACCCAGGAGTATGAGGTTGCTGTGAGCTAAGATGCCTCAGCACTCTACCCAGGGCAACAGAGTGAGGTTCTGTCTTAAAAAAAAGAAAACACATCCCTTTTGAGTTAAATTGAAAAGCTGTCTGATTCCTATAATCTGACAATGGAAGTTCTGTGCTAGCTACTCCCCCAAATAATTGGCTCCTCTGAAAGGTAAAGAACCCATCTAATTCTCTCCCAGAATTTTTCTGTCCTATAGCACTTTCTAGATTTCTAACCCTAAACTTCTGTACTTGATTTAAGCAGTAACACCACTCACAACAAACAACAGTCAGGTCCTTGGAGATCAGCAGGGCTGAAAAGGGGACTTTAGGCCCCTACTTTGAACTTAGAATGGGAACACTCCTTTGGAACACTTTCCAGAGTGCTAAAGCTATGGGACTCCTACTTGTTCCTGTGGACAGTTCATCCCTTCTTTACAAGACAGTGTGCGGGAGGAAAGCGTGGGTTAGAGTCAGAGGAATAGCTCTGGGAGTCGAGATTCACCCAGGGATGTAGTGAGTTGGAAGGATCAGAACAACAAGGGCCTGTATGCCATATGGAGGACTCTAGCATTTACTTTAGTGAAATGGGAGCCACTGGAGAATTCTGAACAGCAGAGTTCTGTGATCCACGTCTCATTGTAACAGGCTTCCCCAGCTGATGTTTGGAGAATGGATTCTTAAGGGGCAGGGTGAGAGGAGGGAGCCCAGTGACATATGGTGGTGTTGGCAGAATTGGTACTAGCTTGGGCCACCGTACATATATATAAAGCAGCCAGTTTGGTGCCCAGGTTATTTCAGCCCCGGTTTCAGAGACCCTGCTACCTGGAGGGCATGTTCTGCCTCTTGAGTGTCCATTGTCTTATTCATTTCTGACTGTGCAGGCTATTTCCAGGCTCCAAATGAAGAAATCAGTTCTTAGGTAAAGCCATTGGCCTATCCCGAGTAGGCTTTTCTGTGCTGTAGCAGACAGGTTGTTGACAGAAACAGGTTCAAGCTAGAGAAGAAAGGACAGAAGCCTGGGCTCTGGATTTCTTGAGGAAATAGATTCTTTGCCTGTGCAGCCTCCGATTTCAATGGGCCTGGCCTTTCATGGGGCAGAGTGTGGGTCCCACCTCCTTGAGCATAGCCACAGGCAGTCAGAAGAAACCTGGGGGCTCTTATCGTGTCTGGGTGAAGAAAATCACTCAGCCCTCAATCAAACCTGGCCAGGGCTGGGGTCAGAAGAAGGAACCCCCATTCATACTTCACTCATAGAGTGAAGCACTTCGAAAGGAAACTGCCTTGGAAATCCTAGGAGGGGAGGGGAGGGCATGGCAAGAGTAGGTCTCACTCACCTCAATCCCTGCTAGCATAGGGTCATAGCTAGGCTCTTACCTGCAGGCCAGGTGCGGCTGCACGTCCTTTAGCCACTGCTGAGACAGTCTGCTCCCCACCCTGGAAGGTGGCCCTTGTCTTACCTGGACTTCTGATCTGGGAAGGGTGGTGTCCGCCCATGTTCAGCTGACTCACCTTGGACTGGGATGGGTCCAGGTAAGCCCTATGGCTGAATAAACAAGGCAGGTTCCCAGGCTCAGAGGAGGGCTTTGGCATTTGGAGGTAGGATTAGGGGACACAAAGCTGTTGAGATGGGCATGAATCAAGACTTCCTTGCCTTTTCTTGGGGAGCTTAGCATTTAGATCAGATGCCTAGTCCTGCTGATGGGGAGAAAGCAGTGGACTGGAGGGTTTGATGAGTTACCAGGGTCTTAAAAAATGGCTATACATTGTGACCCACTTTGTTCCTCTAGGAATATGTTACACTGAGGTCTCAGGGCCCATCACCATGTTGCTTTGAGTAAGGAAAATCTAGAAATGCCTAATTCCTGTTACCTGTGGAAGATCACAAAGCTATTAAAATCATTTAAGGAAGTGGCTGTGAGGAAGTGTTGCTGATGCTGGTGAAATCTTGAAAAATCAAGACATATACTAAGATGCTGCGTGTCTGTGGATAGTGGCACTGAGGGTGAGGTTTTCAGTTGGTACTTCTGTATGTGTTCCAACGTATGGTGGTTTGTTTTTTTTTTCCCAAGGTAGGGTTTGCTGTGAATACTTACGGTTTTTATAGAGGAACAAATTAAATGTAATTATTAAGAAGGAATTTAGATTGGTTTTCTCCTGGGAGGGCAACTAAGCTGTGTTCTGGGATGGGAGGAGATTTATTTTTATAACACCTTTTTTGGTATCTTTTAAATTTTGAAAAATTTAAATGTATTTTCTAAAAAAATAATTAGGTAAAATTAAACAGAAAAGGAGGAGGAATTTTGTGTAGATCCTGATGGGTTTGGTTGGACAAGGGTGCCTGGGGAAGGACTGGGGACCCGTGTGCTGGGCAGTCCCACGAGGAATGACGCATGCAGTGCACCCACTCAGGGTGTGGTGAGTATCGGGGCTGCTTTCCAGGCCAGGTAGGTCCACGTCACAGTCACCGTGACTAGCCTGGGCACAGTTGCACTAGCCTTAGGGTCAGATCCTGAGTTCAGCCCAGGAAGGAGATGCTGCCTGCCTATGAAGAGCTTACAGCCATGCGTCCCACACGGGAAACAGGTAATAGGAAGAATAACGAGAAAGACAGTTGCCGCTAATGGAGCACTTACTGCCAACCCCCAGGCACTTCCAAGGCTTCATCTCTGTGACTTTTCATATCTCCCTTGCAAAACAGGTGTGGTTAACATTGTTCTTGCAGCTGGGGAAACTGAGGCATGGGGAGGCAAAATTCCTCTCAAGTTACACAGCTGGAATGTGGTTCCAAGGCCTTGTTTTCTCTTGTGAGAGACATGCTGTTTCAGGAAGTTGAGGTGTGGGACACACCTTAGGGCCGAGCCATATGGGCCTGAAGCTGAGGTAGACCCTGAGTGGAGTGATGGGACAACCTTAGGTCAGGTCTCCAAAGCAAAGACTAAAACAGAGACCCTAATTGACCAAATGACCACACATGCACACATACACCCCTCAGTTCACTTGGTCATGGTCTGAAGGGGCCTTAGAGAAGATGGAGAAGGATGAAGGCCCTTCTGGGTGAGGGACTTACCTGTGGTCACATGTCCGCATAGAACCCAAATTCCTTAATTCTTCCCTGCAGCAGGGGATCTGTATTCCCCGGTCTCATAGTTGCCAGCCATCTTTGACATAGTCTGGCCACAAAGAAATAATCTTTTTTTGGGCATGGCCTTATTTAAACTCTTCAGTGGCTCCCTACTGCTTCCAGGTCAGGACTAAACTCCCAGAGCTGACACCTGGGGCCTCTCTGGTCCACTCCGCTTATTCCCTCTTCAGCCTTATCTCCCGAACACCTCTCTCTGCCAGGCCGGAGTCTTCACCATTCCCGCCCCCACCTCGTGCCCCTTCCTGCTTGTCCAGACTCTACCTTTGCCTGTGCTGCTGACGTCCCTGGAGTGCTTTCCGGTACCGCTACCTTGCCTGGCCAGATCCACTGAACTTTTCTGGGAAGCCTCCACATCATCTCTGTGGCCTCTTCTACCCGAGACTCTGGATCAGACTGTCCTGTTCCATTTCTTAATAATAACCATCTTGTATTTATGTATACCTTAGACTGCCGGTTAGACCCTCAGTTTCTTGAGGGCAGGGCCTAGTAGATCTATAGTGGCTGACCTGTTCAGAATGAAAATCGCAACCTGTGCTCTGACCAGGATATAGTTCTGCTATGTTACATATTTGTGTGAGCAATCTTAAAAAGTCTTAAAATTTTGGGTGGCCAGTATACAGCACACAGTCAGAAACTCCTTCAAAGAAAAAGAAAGTGACAAAAATTGTTTGCAAATGGAAAAAAGCTGACCTAACTGCACAGCCACAGCAGATACATAGCAGTTGCAGAACCACCAAACGATTTCTTCACCAAAATGGGAACTTCCATAGAAATTCTTAACCTTTTTCTTGATGATGAGGTTGTTGAACTCGTTGTCATGTACTCCAAACCTTGCACACTGCAGGTCAGGGTATAAATCTTGGCTTGACTAGCTCCAAATTCACATGTTTTCTGGCAATTTTTCTGAGTGGTTAGGTCTCAGTTCCTAGAAGGTGTATGTTCTGGGAACAAAGAACAGATGTGCATAATGTAGTGCTGCCATGTGATGTGACCACTTTGAAACTATTTTCTAATTTCCATGTTGCTGACAATGCAGGTTTGACCCAACAGACAAAGTGGTGGGCAAGTTTGAGAGCAGGAGCTTGGCAAAGAGGGGTTTGAGGGAGGCATTCACGTGGGACAGAGCTTATTGTAAGACTGCTCACAAAACCACACTGTATTTCTAAGATTTCTTTGTGGTGACTTTGGGGCAGTTTGGGGGGAGTTGATAGAGATGGGGCACCCAAGCCTGTGATGCCTGCCCCCTCCAAACAGAAGGTTTGGGGGTTCCTGTGGCAAACCACGAGACGGGAGTGGGAAAAGAAAAGCATTGTGATAGTGACCTCCAGGGCAAGTGAAGGCAAGCAGGAGGGGACTAGGCTTACGAATAGGCTCAGACTCTGAAGCTATTGCCTTGCTGTGACGTTAGCACCCACTCTGCTCCTCAGATCTTCAGTAACTTCCTATTGACAGGACATTTCACTCCTGCACAGTGGGCACTCACCATGCTGCCCACCTCAGAGACAACCTGCGGACATGCAGGGTCCTCTTTGCTCACCTGGATTGAGGGTGGGGAGGAGCCAGGCCCTGGTCCTGCACAGCACAGAGAGGAGTGCAGCTAAGGCTTGGATTTACTCTCCCCAAAGCCTCAAATACCCAGCCCTGATCTGTTGGCATAGTTCGTCTCCTGAGCAGAGAAATGGGACAGAGGGAAGCAGAAAGACCAGAAAGAATTCTGAGATTAGGAGCTAACTCATTAATGTAGGTGAGGGTGCCATTCTGCACAGTAGACAAACTGAGCCCTGAAGAGGTCAGACGACTCCCACAGTAACCCAGGCAGCCAGTGGCACAGTCATTGTAAAGAGCCATATCTGCCTTCCTGTAGCCATTAGAGGAGGGAAGCTGGGGCCCAGATTGGGGAGGGCCTTGCACTGGGTCACAAAGCAATTCAGTAACTGAGCCAAGATACAATGACTCCATATCCCAGTCTCTTCCAGCTGCCAGCCTGGGAAGGTTGCCCAGGCCTTTTACCCACTTTGGCCTTATGTTGGGGGAATCTGGGTGTCGGGTAAGGAGAGGCAGCATGAACTGAGAAATCTGCCTAGGCCCAGACTCTAAAGGCTGAACTGATCCCTCCCGAATCCTAGCGGTAAGCAGCATTTTGAAAGCTAATCCTGAGTGAGACGTTAAGTCTGAGGATAGTCATGCTCATGGTTGCTTCCAGGATTTTAAGACTCAGGCAGTCCTGTCAGCTGGGTTCCTCTGTTGAATAGGATTCAGTCTCAGGACTCCTGATAAAGGAGGCTGGAGGGCCTGGCTGAGAGCAGCTCCAGCATTCCTGGAACAGGGTTGAACAGGAAGGCAGGAACAATGGGCAGCTGCTGGCAGGGGGTTCCTGAGCCCTGGTGGGAGGAGTGGGGGGTGTAGCCTGGGCCTGGGCACCACCAAGCACCAAGTGCTTCCCTATGTACAAGGTCCCTGCATAGGACACTTAACAATGTTAGTGACTAACATTTACTGTATGCCAGGACCTGCATTAAACACTTTAGATCAGTTACCTCACAGAATTCCCACCCCTATTTTTAGCCTCATTTTACAGATGAAGAAATTGAGGCACAGAGTAAGTAAAATTCCCAAGGTTAAGTAAGAGGTGAAAGCAAGATTTGAACCCAGGCAGACTGGCTCCAGATCCTTGTGCTCTTCACTATTTAAGTATTAGGTGTGTGGCCAGGCTCCCTTGAGCTCAGGCTTTCAAGACAAGCTGAGCAAGAATGAAACCCTGCCTGTACTAAAAGTAGAAAAATAGCTGGGCTTTGTGGTGGTACCTATATTCCTACCTAGTCGGGAGGCTGAGGCAAGAGAATCGCTTGAGCCCAAGAGTTTGAGGTTGCTGTGAGCTATGACACTAAGGCACTCTACCCAGGGCAACAGAGTGAGAGTGTCTCAAATAATAATAATAATATATATGTATATATACTATGTATACACTTTCTCATAATTTTCCTTTTTTATTTAATTTATCATTGCCAGCTTTGGATGTTGGCAATATCATCTTTGTTTAAAGTGCTAATGTGGGGTGGCGCTTGTGGCTCGGTGTGTAGGGCACCAGCTCCATATACTGAGGGTGGCAGGTTCAAACCAAGCTCTGGCCAAACTGCAACAAAAAAATAGCCGGGCGTTGTGGCGGGCGCCTATAGTCCCAGCTACTCGGGAGGCTGAGGAAAGAGAATTGCCTAAGCCTAGGAGTTGGAGGTTGCTGTGAGCTGTGACGCCACAGCACTCACCGAGGGTGACAAAGTGAGACTCTGTCTCTAAAAGAATTGCTAATATGTTGGGAAGACCTTGTCCCTGGGTCCCCACCCCCACCCTGGTCTGTTTTTCTCGCCAGCTGAGGGCCTGGATTTTCACCTTTGTGCTCTGTGGGGAGCCAGGGTGTGGTTCCTCTAATTTACATTGGTGATAACAGGAGTACTTATAAAACCATGGATGTCCTCCAGACATCAAGTTTTTGTGCATGGTGGAGCTACTGTGGCACCTCTGTGCTGAGGCTAGAGAACGTGAAACCCCAACAGGAGAATTGGGAAGTGGAGTGGCTTCTCCTTGGGTGATGAGGACCACTGCAGCTGTGACTGAAGATGGGAAACAGGACCGGCTGGGACAGGCCTGATCTAGGTGACCTTGGATGGCAGCAGGAGGCCCCCTGCATGAGTGGATATCACTGAGTAGCACTGGTGGTGGAGGACAAAGCAGACAGCTCCTGGGCCCTCAGGTGGGGCCTGGGGGTGGGGGACTCACGGAAAAGAGGTATAAGCCTAGCAACAAAAGGCTCCCCAGGCCAGAATCCATCAGTTCACTTGCTGGTTTAATTGGCCAAGTCACGAATACCAAATGGAACCTACTGCAAAAATCCCGGTTCTGAATAGAAACATTCTTAAACTTAGCACATCCCTCGTTGAGACTAATGAGAAGATGATCTCCTGATGGGGAAGGTGTATTACATGTATGTGAGATCCACTCTCAGGGATCCAATTCTGATGTTTCCAACCTCACCTTTAGTACCAAAGTGCACAGCTCCAGCCACTCAGCACAGTCGCGTACAGACCTTGCTGTCACCGCTGTGTGCTTCATTGTGGGAGGAATCTTATTCAATAACGATTAAAAAATAAGTAAATAAGTTGTTGATAACAGTAGTGGCCCCAAGGGAAGAGAGTGGGGCTATTTAAGCCCCTCTTAATTTCTGTAAGTCTTTTTGCCACCCAAATTAATAAACTCATATTTTATATTTTTAATGTTTTTTGTATTTATACATTTTATATTTTTAAAGTTTTCGTATTTATATATCAACATGTTGAGAGATTTTTGTAAAATTTTGTAATGAATATTTTATAAATAAAAGTACATTTAGCTACAATTTCTCATTTTCCCTGTATATGCACGTTATGGTGACCTTTAGGACACCTGGTAATATGCTTCAAGACGAGCTTCCCCATCCAGTTAGATTGCTGCACCCAAGCCTGGCTGGTGGGTTAATGCTAGAGCTGGCTAAGAACATACCATATGAAAGAGTGGCAGGTGGGTTGGAGATTTGGAGCCCGAAGGCACTGGAAGCCCCAGCTTGGCCTGGGCGTGACTCCACAAGTTAGCGGGGGTAGAGGCTCAGGCCTAGGACCATGCTTCACATCATGTAAGAGTAAGGTCTCAGATGGGTGCCGCTATGACTGGGAAGGCCTCTAGGACACTCCTACCTGGCTCCCTGAGACAGACTGGGAGGCCCCATTGCCAGTGGTGGCTGCGGCGGGGTAGGGAGTGATACTCTGTGTGGCAGCTGAGAGGCTGATTTGACTGTCCTGAAAGGCTTGAGGCCCCTCCTATAGTCTCATTTTATCCCTTACAAGGCCAGCGGGGGAGTACTGGGTGAGGAACCAAGCCACCTGAGTTTCATCCTTGGCCTGTGGGCTGCTGTGTGGCTCTGGGCAATTCATTCTCCCTTGGTAGCCTCTAGTTTCCTATCCCTTCCACACCCGGGAATGCCATGAGCTCTTCCTGTTTTGACAGGTGGTTTAACAAAGATGCTTTGCGTTAATGGTTTTATTGTTTTTAAATTCTCTGCAGATGATTTCCCCTTCATTGCCCAGGCAGAGCAGACCCCTCACCTCTCTAGGGTACTTAGGAAATGTTGTTTTGATGATCATAATGAGATGTCACCAGTGGGCATCCCTAGAAAGCAGTGAAGGAATGAGGGAGATAACCCAGAACAGGAAGCCACTGCTTCTGAGTCCTAGGCTCAACTCTTATAATATGCCGTGTGTTTTTAGGGAAGTCACACACTCTCCGGGCTTCATTTGGGATATTGCCCTTTCCCTTCTCTGCTCAGCCTGGGTGACAGGGAGAGACATCAGGCCTAGAGCAGAAGCAAGAAACAAATGTCTGGCGCTACACCAGGAGTGAGACCCACGCTGGTGCTGGACTGTTTGTCCTCACCTGCCATTTCCCTTCTGCTCCTGCCATCCAGCTATCCTGCACTTTATGCCTTTAATCCTCTGTGGGAGTCCCTCAAGTGAAGGGGCTTATCTCTGACTCTCTCGATGACCCCACGTACGCTGGACGTGGCTTCTGGCTGCCTCTTCGCCCAGCCCCCCCAGCACCAAGCTCAGGCCCCAAATAACATCTTTCAGTCATCACCTGATCAGATCAGGTGATGATCAGATCATCATCATCTTTCAGTCATCATCTTTCTATCATTCACCATCTCTCTTCCAGTGGGCATACTGCAGCTGAGGCTGGTTAAAAGGCAGTCTCATTCCTGCCTGAAATTTTTTTTTTTTTGAGACAGAGCCTCAAGCTGTCACCCTGGATAGAGTGCTGTGGCATCACAGCTCACAGTAACCTCCAATTCCCGGGCTCAAGCGAGTCTCCTGCCTCCGCCTCCCAAGTAGCTGGGACTGTAGGCGCCCGCCACAACGCCTGGCCATTTTTTTTTTTTGGTTGTAGCCGTCATTGTTTGGCGGGCCCGGGCTAGATTCGAACCCGCCAGCTGAGGTGTACGTGGCTGGCGCCTTAGCCCGCTGAGCCACAGGCGCCAAGCCCCTGCCTGAACTTTTGGTCCTTTCCTACCTTTAATCTGACAACTGAGTCAGACCCACTGCAGGGCTCTGGGGACACCAGATTTCTTGGACGAGAACACATGCACACTATACACACCCCACATTTCACTGATCCAGCCCAGGGAACAGACCTGATGGAAGTGAGGGGGCCACAGGACAAGAACAGACATAGCAGGTCTGGGTTCCCTTTGGGACCTCCCTGTTCTCTGAGTAGGGAGGATGCTTCCAGAGCAGAGATTACAAGGCTGAGTTCTTCCTAAATCACAAAGTCTTTTATGTAGTTTCTGTCACATTTCAGAACCTACGTAACAATGAAGGTTACATTCCTACATAACCAAGGTTGGACTTCTCTGTTTTCTAAATCTTCAATATTTCCAGTTCTAGCCTTTCAGTGACCTAGATAACTGCTCTCCCAAGCTCAACTTGCCAGTGTCCCAGGTCTTTTATTTCTACTAGGGGAGTGCATACCCATCAAACATGACAGGAAATGTCTGAATGCTGTTTGTTGGCACAGATTGGTCTTCCCTGCAAAGACTGAGAGGTGTTCAGAGTCTGTCAACATTGAGGGATGGACAGCAGGCAAGCGAGCTTTTGTCTGCCTGGTAGATTAAGAGGAGCTGTGATAAGTCATATCTACCTTTGTCTGTATAAAATATAGAGAAGCCTGTAATGAGGATGTCCCTGTCCTGACAGAGGTGAGCCAGTCTGGAGGGACAGGACAATGAATACACAATGCATACACTGGAAGTTAACCATGACAATAGGGGCTCTTTTGTTTACTACTGTATTACAGCACCTCAATACATATTTCTTCAATGAGTAGAGCTAAACTTTCAGTTTGTTAAATATACACAGAGGCCCAGTGCAGTGGCTAAGGCCTGTAATCTCAGCACTGAGAGGCTGAGGCAGGAGGATCACTTGAGGCCAAGAGTTCAAGACCAACCTGGGCAACATAGTGAAACCCCATTTCTACAAAAAGTTAGAAAAAAATATTAGAAAAAATTAGCTGGGTGTAGTGATGTGTGCCTGTAGTCATAGCTGGGGGGGTTGGGGTGGGGAATCACTTGAGCCCCAGAGTTCAAGGTTGCAGTGAGCTGTGATTGTGCCATTGCACTCTAGACTGGGCAACAGAGTGAGATTGTCCCTAAAGCAAACCAAAAAACCCTCAAAGGACACTTTTCCACTCCCCACCATTTAGCAAAGATTTAAAAGATGACGCTATCTTATTTTGGTGAGAATAAAAGATAATAACTCATCACTTCTGGATGGGCGGAACCACCATATACAGTTGCATGGGTTATGCTCTGCACAACTACATGACTGTAAAAGGAAGACCTGATGGAGGGGATTGTAATAAAATGTATCAAAAGCTTGAAAAAAGTTCACACTATTTGAACGTTCTACTACTGGCATTTGGCTCTAAGGAATAACTGATGTGCTCGACAATTTAGCCAAGGCTTTTCATCACATGGCTTATGGTAATGAAAAAAGTCTAAGTGGTTAAAAATAGTGAATAATTAACTAAAGAATGTCACACAACTATGTAACAGAACACTGTTCAGGAAATTAAGTGACACTGCAAGAATAGACTTAATAACCCAGCAGGTATTGGCATGTGTAATAGAGATCCGCTTTTAAGGAGTGTAGTTTTATGTACATAAACATATTTCTCTGTGTTGCATAGGAAAAAAGCCTGAATAAACACAGGATATCTGGGTGAAGAATTACAAATGCTGGCCATTTTATTGCTTTTATTCTTATCCATTTAATAATTTTTCCAAAATGCATTAGCTGCACAATTTAAAAAAATAAAAAAGGCTTATTTTAGAACTACTAGAAGAAAATACAATAATAAATTATTACAAAGTGTTTGGAAGAATAAAGTTTTGGTTTCTTCTATACCTCTATTTTACTGTAAAGTTATAGTAATTTTGTAATGGAAAAGTAAACTCTTCAAAGAGAAATAGGGGATTTGGGCTCAGTGCCCGTAGCATAGTGGTTATGGTGCCAGCCACATGCACAGAGGCTGGCAGGCTTGAGCCTGGCCTGGGTCAGCTAAACAACAGTTGACAACTGCAACAAAAAATAGCTGGGTGTTGTGCCGGGCACCTGTAGTCCCAGCTACCTGGTCGGCTGAGGCAAGACAATCACTTAAGCCTAGGAGTTTGAGGTTGCTGTGAGCTGTGACGCCATGGCACTCTATCCAGGCTGACGTAGTGAGACTTTGTCTCAAAAAAAGAAAAAAGAGGGTGGCATCTGTGGCTCAGTGGGTAGGGTGCTGGGCCCATATACTGAGGGTGGCGGCCAAACTGCAACAACAAAAAAATAGCTGGGCGTTGTGGCAGGCGCCTGTAATCCCAGCTACTTGGGAGGCTGAGGCAAGAGAATCACCTAAGCCCAGGAGTTGGAGGTTGCTGTGAGCTGTGACCTCATGGCACTCTGCCGAGGGTGATAAAGTGTGACTCTGTCTCTACAAAAAAAGAAAAAAAAGAAACGGGATTGGTGACCAAGAGGATAGATAAATACAAGGTGAAATTTCTCTCCTTTTATTTCAAAAACATAAAAAGGTAAAAAGTTAAAAATTATACATAAATACACACAAACATACATTCATTCTCAAACTCTCTGTGAGTCAAAAATCAAAAGATCCCACAGTAGTAAGCAAGGATTGAACCACAGGATCTCTGAGATTCTGTTCATTAACAAAAAAAATCCCGGCTTGGCTCCTGTAGCTCAGCGGTGAGGGTGCTGGCCACATATACCAGGGCTGGTGGTTCGAACCCGGCCTGGGCCTGCCAAACAACGACAACTATAACCAAAAAATAGCTGGGCGTTGTGGCGAGCACCTGTAGTCCCAGCAAACTGGGAGGCTGAGGCAGGAGAATCGCTTAAGCCCAAGAGTTTTGAGGTTGCTGTGAGCTGTGACACCATGATACCAACAGTGACATAGTAAGACTCTGTCTCAAAAAACAAAACAAAACAAATCTCAATCCCAACATTAAAAACAAATCCATTGTTTCTCTTTTGAGATTACATAACTTTTATTGGTCTTCAAGTTCACTGTTTATTTCCTCTGTCATCTCCATTCCACCATTGTGCTCATCCAGGAGTTTGTTATTTCTGTTATTGTAGTTTTTTTAATTCTGAAACTTCCATTTGGTTTTTCTTTTTATCTGGACTTTTTGGGTAGTATAAGACTGATTCCTTTTAAAATCTCCTAGCATGCATTCAGCCTGTTTAAAGTCAGAATGCACACCGTGGCTCATTTTTGTGGTGAGTTTGAATACAATTTCATTGCAAATTCAGTGCTTAGTCTGCTATGCTTGTGTGCTACCCAGAGACCAACCGATGTGCTCCACGTTTCAGCTCTCAAAGCTTTTGCTCTGTTCACTCTGACCGGTTTCACACTTAGGTCACGTGGAAGCATGCCCTAGACTTCATGCACAAAATGAAAGACCATCTTTTTACAGCTTCCTCTTCTCTAATCCTCCCCACACTCTAGCTGTGAGGAGGTGGGTGCTGCCTCTTTGTTACATTGCTTAGTGCAGGGCAGGGACAGTCAACAGGACCCCAATCTCCACAGCATCCTGAAGGAAGGAGGAGGGAGTGGGTATCACCTGATATCGTGTTAGTGCAGGGTGGGGCTCATTGACAGAGCTCCACTTCAGTCCCCGAAGTTGGTAGTGGGGGATGACCACACATTCGTGCACAGCAGGATGGTTAACAGAACTCCACCCAACAGTCTGCAGAGCCTGCTGGGGAGATGGAGGGCAAGTATTGTCAACAGGGCTGTCTATAATGGCTATTCTAAGTCCTTTGACTTGAGAAAGCATTTTCCTTAAAATTTTATGCTTGGTTGGGTTGTGTCTTGTTCCAGAGCCCAAGATGAGATAGATGAGATAGAAGGCCTCTGAGAATTCCCTGCCAGGCCATCCACTGAGACCTAAATTACCTAGCCAGTCTACCTTCTTAGCCCCCCTTTCAGAATCTGCTGATACTTGCTTTATGTATTTTGTCCAGAGTTTTTAGTTGTAATTAGTAAATTACATATTAGCCTTTTATTTTCTAGAGTTTCATATAAAGAAAATTATGTAGAATGTTATAATTGTGGAGGTCTGACTTCTTTTACTTAGTATGATACATGTGATTCATCCATATTGTTGGCTTATCAGTAATTCATTCCTTTTTATTGCTTCATCCATGTTGTTAGCATATCAATAGTTTATTCCTTTTTATTGCATTGTATTCTGTTTTATTTTTATTTATTTATTTTTTTGAGACAGAGCCTCAAGCTGTCACCCTGGATAGAGAGCTGTGACATCACAGCTCATAGCAACCTCCAATTCCTGGGCTCAAGCGAGTCTCTTGCCTCCGCCTCCCAAGTAGCTGGGACTACAGGCGCCTGCTGCAACACCTGGCCGTTTTTTGGTTGCAGCCGTCATTGTTGTTTGGCGGGCCTGGGCTGGATTTGAAGCTACCAGCTCCCGTGTAGGTGGCTGGTGCTTTAGACACTTGAGCCACAGGCACCGAGCCTCTGTTTTATTTTTGTCTAGGCTTTCATTTGATGGTCACCATCCCATCCTGTTCCCTGACAAACCCTCAGAGCCTAAAGACCACAGCTGCTCCTGCCACCACCATTGCTGCTATTTCTGCTCACAAGCTACTGCTCTTTGATCCAAGTGGGGGGAAATCCAATGCATTTCTTAGTGTTTATTTCAAGATAATGGTTAAGACAGCATTCCAGGATAAAGGGTTCCTTCTGTATTTACCTGAATTGATCTGCTGTCATGTGTTGGTTAATCACATGCTCAGACAAAAGTACAGAAAAAAACAGTCATTCTCTTGCTATAGAATTTTAGGACTCTATAACTTTGGGTCTATATTGCTGTCTGTAGCCTATGAGTTAACAGGACTATGGGAAATGAATCCAAGATTATTCATCTTCTATTATGATCCATCTACCACCAACTCAAAGAATCTATTGGACATGGTCTTCCTTTTATGCAAGAGTGACCACTGTATGGCTGTCCTATGTAACTGTTGCCACGCCTCCATGCTAAAGACCTGATGGCTTGTGATGAGTTGAGTGCCTCACTAAACAGTCATATCCACCTCCTCAGCTTCTCTAACACTTGTCTTCTGTCCAATCCATGCACTTGTATCCTTGGTATGCACCACATACAACGTTTAGGTCAACAATTGGCTACGTATACAACAGAGGTCTTATAAAAGCAACATGAAGCTGAAAATCGCCTATCTCCTGATGATGTTGTAGCCATTGTACATCACACACAACACATTACCTTGTCTATGTGTAGATACACAGATACTTACCATTGTGTTATAATTGCCTATTGTATTAAGTACAGTAACATGCTGTACAGGTTTGTAGCTTGTATCACATAAGTGTGTAGTAGGCTATGTCACCTATGTCACCTAGGTTTATATAAGTGCACTCTGTGATCTTTATACAATGATGCATTTCTCCAAACATATCCCTGTTCTTAAATAACGTATTTTAAACGACATAAGTGACTTACTTTGTGAGGGCAGCTCTCAGACCATCTGAGGTGTGATCTGACCTTGTATAGTCTCTGTTACTTAATTATATTACAAATTGGATACATGAATTTCTCTGATTGCTCTCTTCACAAACTTCTCCAGTCAGACATACAAATGAAGTGCCGAGTGGTTTTTATACAGGGAAACAAAGCCAGTTTTGTTTCCTATCAGTGCAATGTTGGATATATTCTTTTCAAAAAAGATTACTGAATATTTCGCATTTAGCAAAGCCCTAAAATAAATAGATGCCAGGTATTTCTAGTTATATTGGGTTTTGTCTTGCTATCTGTTCAGACACAAGCTTCCTTTAAAGTGTGCTTAACGGTAAATTCTTCATATACTTCAACCAAAAGAACATATTGCAACAGATTGAATGCAGAGGTAGATGTGAGAATTCAGTGGTATTCTATTCAGTCAGGCATTAAAGAGATTTTCTTTCTTTCTTTTTTTCTTTTTTTTTTTTTGAGACAGGGTCTCATTATGTTGCCCTCAGTAGAGTGCCAAGGTGTCATAGCTCACAGCAACCTCAAACTCTCAGGCTTCAGTGATTCTCTTGCCTCAGCCTCCCAAGTAGCTGGGACTACATGAACCCGCCGCAATGCCCGGCTATTTTGTTGTTGTTGTCATTTTTTGTTTGGTGGGCCTGGTCTGGGTACGAACCCACCAGCCCTGGTGTATGTGGCTGGTGCCCTAGCCACTGAACTACGGGCGCTGCCAGAGATTTCCAAAAATGTAAAATAACATCACTCTTTAATATTGTTGTGAGAAAATATATTTGTGGGAAATATAAAGAAATAATATAAGAAAAATTTCCAAATTGAAGGACATGTTTCCAGATTACAGTGACCTTCTGAATGCCCAACACAGTAAAAATGAAAAACAGGCGAAGGAAGAGTAGATAAAAGAAAAAAAAAGAAGACCCATGCAAGGCCACATTATGAAGTTTTATCATACAATAATAAAGAGAAGATCTTCAAAGATTTCAGAAAGAATGGATGAGATCACATATAAAGGAACGGGAATCAAAATGGCTTCACCTTCTCAACAGCACTGGCAGCTACAAGACAATGCAGCAATGTCTTCACTCTTAGAGAAAATAATGATAAATCTAGAATAATATTCTCAGTGAGTCTGTCAATCATGAGGGTAGAAGAAAGATATTTTTAGACATCATGTGGTGTTATTATTATAATAATGATTACTATATCCGGGCCACTTTGCACTAAGCTGTTTTCCCCAGTGAGAAAGGGAGTCTGTTTCTTCACCTCTTGAACCTGAGCTGGCCTTGTGACTTGCTTTGTACTGTGACTTGTTTTGATGAAAACGACCTGGAAGAAGTAATATTGAGTTCTGGGCTTTAAAAACTTTAAAAACTCAGGCGGGTGGATTGCCCTGAGCTCAGGAGTTCGAGACCAGCCTGAGCCAGACCTCATCTCTTAAAAAAAAAAAAAAAATAGCTGGACAAGAGACTCGCTTAAGCCCAAGAGTTTGAGGTTGCTGTGAGCTGTAATGCCACAGTACTCTACCGAGTTCCACAAAGTGAGACTCTGTGTCAACAACAATAACAAAAAAAGCTCAGCGCCTGTGGCTCAAGCTGCTAAGGCGCCAGCCCAGCTACTGCTCTCACTGTACCTGAACTGGTGGGTTCAAATCCAGCCTGGGCCCAGCAAACAACAATGATGCCTGCAACAGAAAATAGCCAGGCATTGTGCATTGTGGCGGGCGCCTGTAGTCCCAGCTACTTGGGAGGCAGAGGCAGGAGAATTGCTTTAGCACAGGAGTTGGAGGTTGCTGTGAGCTGTGATGCCACAGCACTCTACCCAGGGCAACATAGTGAGACTCTGTTTCCCAAAAAGCAAGCAAGCAAACAAAAAACAACTTTGAGGAAAATCCTTGAAGCTGAGGCCACCATGCTGTAAGAAGCGTGGGCATGTCTCCTGGAAGATGAGAAGCCTCATGATTTGTCTAAAACTGGTACAGCAAGACACAGCAATATGATGCAAAATTCTCAGAGCAGCTTAATGCTAGCCTCTATTTGTCTTTTTCTTTAGAATTATTTATATATTTAGGGTATGAGGTTTTATATTTTGAAGTAATTTCCATTATGGCTCATCTTTGAAGTATAATTTTTATTTTTTTTTGTACAGACAGAGTCTCACTTTGTCACCTTCGGTAGAGTGCTGTGGGGTCACACAGCTCACAGCAACCTCCAAGTCCTGGGCTTAGGCGATTCTCTTGCCTCAGCCTCCCGAGTAGCTGGGACTACAGGCGCCCGCTAACGCTCAGCTATTTTTTTCTTTTGCAGTTCGGCCGAGGCCGGGTTTGAACCCACCACCTTTGGTATATGGGGCCAGTGCCCTACTCAAGGAGCCACAGGCGCCACCCTGAAGTATAATTTTTTATGATGCAGAAGTTTTATTTTTTAGGTGGTCACCTCTATTAATAATTTCCTTTATGTCTTTTAGGTTTTGTTTCTGTTTCTTTTCTCTCTTTTTTTTTCTTTGAGACAGAGTCTCACTCTGTTGCTATTGCCCAGGTTACAATGCCATGGCGTCAGCCTAGCACCTCAAGTCCTGGGTTCAATCAATCCTTCTGCCTCAGCCTCCCGAGCAGCTGGGAATACAATTGCCCACCACAATACCTAGTTAACTTTTTCTATTTTTAGTAGAGATGGGGGTCTTACCCTTGCTCAGGCTGGTCTCAAACTCTTGAGTTCAATGGATTCTCCTGCCTCAGCCTCTCAGAGTAGGATTACAGGCGTGCGTCACCATGCCATGCCTAGGTTTGGTTTCTTGATTAGGAAGGATTTCACTTAAAGATTTAATCTTATTGGACGCCACTGCACTCCACTGAAGGCAACAAAGTCACAAAACAAACAAAAACAATTAAAACACAAAAACAACTGTTGATGCAATATGAACCAGTACCTGTCAAATCAAAGAGAGAGTTGAGTGGCTAAAGTCGTTGTCTCTAAGGAGTAGTCTGGAGTGAGTAAGTGCCAGGCAGGGAATTGCTGCTTTTCTATTGGAACTGCCCTTCCCTCCCTCCCAACCTCAACGTTGCCCTGGTAAAGTGTGTCCTGACTGAACACTCACTATCCTCCCTTTTGCCAGTCTGGTCAATGCCTCCATCATTTCTTGCCCAAGTGACCCCAAAAGCCGTCTGGTGTCCTGTGTCCACCCTTGTCCTTATTTCAGTTATCTATTTTTGTGAAATAAACCACTTCAAAACCAAGTTATTCCGTCTCACATTTATATGGTTTTCCTGGGCTGAGTGCTGGTGCCTCTGTTCATCTGACGTTGCTGGGGCTGTGTGTCTCCGTGAGCTCAGCTGGGCAGGATGTCCATGATGGCTCACTCTCCTGGTTGGCAGTTGGTGCTGGCCCTTGGCTGGGTCCTTGTGGGCTGTGTTGGCCTCAGTTCTCTGTGTGGCCTCTCCATGTAGCCCAGGCCCAGAGCTAGTGTTCTACAAGAGCAATAAGTGGAAGCTGGCAGACCCCTTAAGGCCTGGGCTTGGAAGTCCCTGAGCAGCCCTCCCACTACATTCAAACAAAGTAGTCACAAGGCCAGCCTACATTCAAGGGCTGCTTGAAGGAATACTAGCTACTTTTCAATTTTCCAGTTTCCTGAGACCTTTTAAAAATAGACATTGTTGGCTCGGTGCCTGTGGCTCAACGGGCTAAGGCACCAGCCATGTACACCTGAGCTGGCGGGTTCGAATCCAGCCCGGGCCCGCCAAACAACAATGACGGCTGCAACCAAAAAATGGCCGGGCGTTGTGGCGGGCACCTGTAGTCCCAGCT
>CAUYRH010139156.1:0-14075 GCA_963574655.1 Perodicticus potto | reverse complement strand
CTAAAGGCCCCTAACTGTTTCAGCCTGAGTCCCCGTCCATCTCAAACCCCCCTTTTTGGTTTAATTCTGAGAACAGGTTTCTGACAAGGAAATTCTCTTAGTTCCCTGACTCCCTAGCAATGTCTAAACACAATGATGAGAAACTTACCTCAACCTCCCTAGCCAGCTAAACAATGGTAAAAACTCACTCAAGCAGAGATTCCCAGGAAACTGAGTTTTCCAGGGACTGGGCCTTCCAAGTTGTCCCCATAGTTACTGAGTTACCCCCCTGAGCTGCCACACTGCTACCCCCTGAGCCAACTACCTGACTGTAACCTTGCCTTTTTTGCTTTTGTACATGCTTGCTTTGCCACATCAGCACAAAAAGGGTATAAAAGGCTGCCTGCATTTCTCTTAGGGGCCGTTTGCCTTTGGGGGGCAGCGGTCCGTCTGTGCAGATGTAACCACTTGATTTGACCGTTTGCCCTTTGAGGCAGCGGTCCGTCTGTGCAGATGTAATAAATGACCACCTGATTTGGGCCGTCTGCCTTTTTACAGTGGCCCCCTTGCGCAGGAGTAAATAAAATCACCTCTGATTGGTACCCAAAGTGGGGGTCCGTATTTTTATGGGTGGCCTCAGTTACAACAGATGTAAATATGGAGTCTGTTGAGCTCTTTGTCTCTATTTTCTTTTTGCCGACTTTAAATTGGCTGTGAATGGTATTTTATGTGCAGCCTACGGTCGGGGAATCGGAAGGCACCTCTGATGGTAGTTTCTCTTGAGGCAGGTTATAAGGTCTAAAAGGTAAAAAGACACCTGTGTCCTGAGGTCTGGGAGACTGAAAGACACCTCCATCCATCCTGGCCCAGCGGCAGGGACGCTGGAAACATAATGTATACAGACTTAGGTGAAACTTGGGAGGCCTCATGGTTAGAGTCCTCAGATAAAAGCTATTGAAACTTTGTGTAAGTGTTTAGATGTATTTTGTGTGTACACCTGTATTTACACGGTACCAAAATTGGCTTGTACTACAAGGAGCTCTCATAAATTAAATAAGCCCAAATGTTTTTCAAGTTCACGGGAATTTAGTAGTCTTTGGCAAATAAGCTGGTTTTTTTAAAAATTTTGATTAAATATCAACAAAAATGTCTTCGGAATTTTCAGTATACATTTTCACTTGGGTTTACTGATCATTTTCTTTTCTTTCTTTCTTTCTTTTTTTTTTCTTTTTTTTGTGGAGACAGAGTCTCACTTTATCGCTCTTGGTAGAGTGCCATGGCGTCACACAGCTCACAGCAACCTTCAACTCCTGGGCTTAGGCGATTCTCTTGCCTCAGCCTCCCGAGTAGCTGGGACTACAGGCGCCTGCCACAGCACCCGGCTATTTTTTGTTTTGCAGTTCGGCGGGGCTGGGTTTGAACCCGCCACTCCTGGTATATGGGGCCAGTGCCCTACTCGCTGAGAGACAGGCACTGCCCCCTCTTTTTTTTTTTTGAGACAGTGTCTCACTTTGTTGCTTCTGGTAGAGTGCTATGGCGTCACTGCTCACAGCAACCTCAAACTTTTAGGCTCAAGAGATCCTCTTGCCTCAGCCTCTCCAGTTGCTGGGACTACAGGTGCCCACCACAACGCCTAGCTATTTTTAGAGCTAAGGTCTCGATCTGACTCAGGCTGATCTTGAACCTGTGAGCTCGGGCGATTTCCCTGCCTTGGCCTCCCAGAGTGCTAGGATTACAGGCGTGAGCCACCTTGTCCAGACGACTGGTTGTTTTCATATTTGAAGATGCCCAAGTTTGACACAAAGGTGATAAAACTGAAAACCCAGCCAAAAAAAAAAGATCTGTGTTTGTGTAATTTTGTTTTGTTTTGTTTTGAGACAGCGCCTCAAGCTGTCACCCTGGATAGAGTGCTGTGGCATCACAGCTCACAGCAACCTCCAACTCCCGGTCTCAAGCGATTCTCCTGCCTCCGCCTCTCAAGTAGCTGGGACTACAGGCGCCCTCCACAACGCCCGGCTATTTTTTAGGTTGCAGCCGTCATCACTGTTGTTAGCAGGGCTGGGCTGGATTGGAACCCACTAGCTCAGGTGTATGTGGTTGACCCCTTAGCCCCTTGAGCCACAGGCGCCGAGCCTGTTTGTGCAGTTTTGAATAAGACTAATTTAACATTGTTGGTTTAATAAAAACAGCTAAATCTCCCGAGTTCTTGGCAAAAACCACCATGGGTTTAAAGTTCTTAGGTAAAAATAGACAGGCCTAAACAAAAATAAGTGTCAGTAAATTTGAATCAATAAAGCTCTCAGTAAATGACACCAAAACTTTAGAAACATATGGTCAAGGGTTTGTAAAGATACTGTGGTTTTGCTCTTGTAATCCCAGGTGTAGATGGAGTTTCTTTCACTGACTTTACTATCTGTGGACAGGAGCACACAGAACGTGTTTCTCTCTCAACTCTGAGTACTGGTTGCAAGTTAGCCTGGGATGCGTGTGCTGCGTTGCCATAGCAGAGGCCTTTGCCTAGAAAACTTTTTAAAAGAATCCTTGAGCTGTTAATTTCTGAATAGTAATTTATTTGAAAATGAGCAAAATGGTTATTCTTAGAATCCAAAGGGACTCTCAAAACAATCTTATTCTTTGGAAGCATTACATGTAATTGAATTTGCACTTAAGTAGAAAAACGTTTTGAGACTAGTTAGATTGTTTTTGAAATAGCCTGATCTTGATCCCTATGTTAAAAAAAAAATGTAATGACTTTATGCCATTATTTGGGATGCTAAGGATTGATGTTAGAGGTTTATTGGTCTACAGTCAGGTGATGTCATGTTGATAATTTTTTTTTTTTTGAGACAAAGTCTTACTTTGTCGCCCTCAGTAGAGTGCTGTGGTGTCCCAGCTCAAAGCAACCTCAAACTCTTGGGCTTAAGCAATTCTCCTGCCTCAGCTTCTCAAGTAGCTGGGACTGCAAGCACCCACCACAACGCCCGGCTATTTTTTGTTGAGGTTGTCATCACTGTTGTTTTGCTGGCCAGGGCCAGGTTTGAACCCACCAGCTTCAGTGTGTGTGGCTGGTGCTGCAACCACTGTGCTGTGGGCACCAAGCCATGTTGATAAATTTTATCTGGAGATATGTATATTTTAGTAGGATCTAATCAATTAACATCTTTAAGCAGAATATGTTCTAAAACTTCTGCTGTATTTATTGAATTTAAAGAGATTACATTGTTTAGAATAGCAAGTCTTACTAGAATAGTTACATTTGTTATTTTGGTAGGATTTTAAAGTTCAAAAGTAATAGTTAAAACTATTCTTTGTGATTGTTTCTTGGTCTATACTTTAAAATTCTTTTCCTTCTTATTTCTCCAAATTTGGTTTGTGAAATATGTTTAGATGCTAAATTTGTTTGGACATTAAGCAACTTTGTTGAGGGCACAATTAATTACTCTAGTTGTATATCTAATATTCACAGGCTATCAAAATGGTTAACTGCTAAAATAATTTAGGTAAATGTAAATGATATAAATGTAATGAAGTTGCAAGGGGTTTTCTATAATCTGCTTTTTCTTATTTATTTATTTATTTATTTATTTAAGATAGAGTCTAACTTAGTCGCCCTGGGTTGAGTGCTGTGGCATCATCATAGCTCACAGCAACCTCATACTCTTGGGCTCAAGCAAATCTTCTGTCTCAATTTCTCAAGCAGCTGGGACTACAGGCACCTGCCACAATGGCCAGGTAATTGTTTTTTCTATTTTTAGTAGAGACGGGGTCTCACTGTGTTTTTGAGAGCGAGTCGTACTATGTCGCCCTCGGCAGAGTGCCATGGCGTCACAGCTCACAGTAACCTCAAACTCTTGGGCAATTCTCTTGCCTCAGCCTCCCAAGTAGCCAGGACTACAGTCACCCACCACAACACCCAGCTATTTTTTGGTTGCAGTTGTCACTGTTGTTTAGCAGGCCCCTGGCCGGGCTTGAACCCGCCGGCCCCAGTGCACGTGGCCAGCGCCCTACTCACTGTGCAATGGGTGCCGAGCCAGAGGTCTCAATTTTTGCTCAGGCTAGTCGCAAACTCCTGAGCTCAAGCAATCCACCTACCTCCGCCTCCCAGAGAGCTAGATTCTGTCCATTCAAGGCCTGGGTCACTGCAGCCTGCCAATAATCTGATTCTTTTTAAACCTCTCAGATCTGTCTCAGAAGTTCAGCTTTTGCCCTCCTGTCCTGCTGCTTTCAGCTTTTCCTCCCCGGGAAAAGAACTGAGATGACAACCCCTCCTTCAGCATTTCCCTTTCTTTCTTTCTTTCTTTTTTTTTTGAGACAGAGCCTCAAGCTGTCACCCTGGATAGAGTGCTGTAGCATCACAGCTCACAGCAACCTCCATTTCCTGGACTCAAGCGAGTCTCCTGCCTCTGCCTCCCAAGTAGCTGGGACTATAGGCGCCCTCCACAACGCCCGGCCATTTTTTGGTTGCAGTCGTCATTGTTGCTTGGCGGGCCCGGGTTGGATTTGAACCCGCCAGCTCAGCTGTACGTGGCTGGTGCCTTAGCCCGTTGAGCCGAACTTTTCCCTTTCTAGTTCTGAATCTGCTCTTAACGTCTGATCCTGGAATGTTTACCTTAAAGGTCTGAAAAGCAATGTTTTTTCTTCACTTCTTGGTATGTCTGAATTATTCAACATGGTCCAAAACCTGCCTAAGGTTACTGAGACTTGTGTATTTCCCTTCTCAAGGTGGTAGTTTTCTAATTTCTTGTTTCTTTTATAACATAACATTCACTCGTGACCCTGGACACAGTCTTCTCAAGATTGACAAATTCTGGCACTCTGTTCATGAAGTTTGACTTCTAAGTTGTCTAAATGGGTTTCCTGTAAGAAAAACAATCATACTAAAGAAGGCTTTTCTTTACTTTTGGTAACTGACCTAAGAAACTAAGATTTTATATTTTATCAAGATAATTTCTATGCTGTTCTTATTAGGATTTTGATGACTTGGGAAAACTAAACTTCAAAAAGTTAAGGTCTTTTTCTATATTGCCTTTAAACTGTACTGATTATCACTTTTGGTTAAGTAAATTTCTATTATTTTACAACAACTTGTGATTCTGTTTTGATAAAGTGTGCTGTGCCTTTTAACCCCTTTAACAAACGTCCACAAAATCTAGATAATTTGGATGTTTAGCGACCTCAAGCTTCCGATTTCCTGTCGTCTTCAGATCTAAGCAGGACTCATGACCTTTTGGTTTAGAATGCTGCTTGTTCATTTGTTCTGATACAAGAATCTCTAAACTCTTAGCTCAAATGGTTTTAACAAATGCTTATGCTTTGTACAGTGAATTCCTAAGAGTTTAACAGTAGCCTGATGCTTATAGATAAGTTAATTTTATAAACTTGCTTTGGTATTTTTTTTCCTCTTATGTTGCTTAAAAGGTTTTAAAGTTTGATAAATGCCTGTCCCCCTCCATTCCCATCTGGCCTAGAACATTTAATTGACTTTAAGTCTTTTGACTTTATATCCCTTGGCCACAGGGTCCCATGGAGGGACAGGATAGAACCAGGGCAGGTAGCCACACCACCCAGGCAAGGATGGAACAGAATAAAAGTTTGGCCATTGATTCTGCCTCTGACAAATCCAGGTCAAAGTGGGGGGAGATATAAACTTAAATAAAATCCTAGGTACCTCCCCTACTGACTGAATGGACTCCCTGTTGGCCAAGGGAATTCCAAGCAAGAAAAAAAAACCCTTAAAACAAGTTCCTGGGCTGAGAGAAGGGAGGCTGGACATACCTCTTTATACTCCCATTTTGTTAGTCAAAAAGAAAATCCTAGAACTTAGGAATATCCATTTGTTCAAGATCTGAGGGCAATACACCAAAGGATGAAGGATGTTCTTCCTCTGGTACCTAATCCTTATGGCCTCCTTGATACTTCATCTGAAAATGTGCCTGATTTTGAGTAATAGATTAAAAGATGCTTTCTCTTGCATTACTCTTGCTCAGGAATCCCGAGCTCTATTTGCTTCTGAATGGATGACTTAAGTCTAAAGCCAAACGCCTGTACTGCTGGACTGTCCTTCAGGGAAGGAGAGAGAGAGAGAGAGAGAGAGAGAGAGAGAGAGAGAGAGAGAGAGAAAGGGAGGGAGGGAGGGAGGGAGGGAGGGAGGGAGGGAGGAAGGAAGGAAGGAAGGAAGGAAGGAAGGAAGTCCCTTCCCAACAGTCTTTGGAAAACTTTTGGCTAGAATTTTGAGAGTAATAGTTTTAGGTGAGGGAATGTGTTACAGTATGTAGATGATAACCTGAGAACCAGTGAGACTGAAGGTGGATCAAGGCAACATGTATTAAATAACTGTGTGAAATGTGGCTAACAAAGGACTGAAAGCTTCTCAAAAAACCTTAGTTCTCACCTCTCGCTATCAAACACTTGGGGTTTGAACTGTCTCTTGAAATACAGAACCTCCTTCCAGACTGAAGAGGGGGTGGAAATTGAATAGCAGTCCATACCATCCACACACCTTTGCAAGGAGTTTTGGCTATGGCTGGGTTTTGCTGTATTTAGATTTCTAATTTCAGCCTAAGACAGAGAACTATTTACTTGGACTAGGTAATGCACATGGCTTTCTTAACTATTAAAAATTGATGTCTCGGGCGGCGCCTGGGGCTCATCGAGTAGGGCGCCGGCCCCATATACCGAAGGTGGCGGGTTCAAACCCGGCCTCAGCCGAACCGCAAAACAGAAAAATAGCCAGGCGTTATGGTGGGCTCCTGTAGTCCCAGCTACTCGGGAGGCTGAGGCAAAAGAATCGCATAAGCCCAGGAGTTGGAGGTTGCTGTGAGCTGTGTGATGCCATGGCACTCTACCGAGGGCGATAAAGTGACACTCTGTCTCTACAAAAAAAAAAAAAATTGATGTCTCAGCACCCGTAGCACAGTGCTTACGGCGCCAGCCACATACCCTGGGGCTGACGGGATCAAGCCCGACCTGGGCCGGCTAGGCAACAATGACGACTACAATTAAAAAAAAAATAGCCAGGCATTGTGGTGGACACCTGTAGTCCCAGCTACTTGGGAGGCTGAGGCAAGAGAATCTCTTAAGCCCAAGAGTTTGAGGTTTCTGTGAGCTGTGATGCCATGGCACTCTACCGAGGGTGACATAGTAAGACTCTGTCTCAAAAAAAAAAAAAAAATTGATGACTGCCCCCATGTTGGATCCTTATATAAATAAGCCTTTTGATTTGTTCATTCAATAAAGGCAAAAATTAGACTCAAGGTATTGATGCAAACTTTGGGGGATCCTAAGCAACCCATACCTTATCTTCTGAACAACTGGATGTGGTAACAAAAGAATGGGCCACTTGTGTGTGAGCAGTGGTGGCTACCTATGATATTTTACAGGAAATGAAATTTTCACCTTTGGGTAACTAGTGACTGTTCACTCCATGCCTATGTATCAACCCTACTGCAACAAAAGGAAGGCTTTTGGTTACCGGTAAGGGGCCCGATGAATAAATACCTGGCTATTTTGCTAGACGATCCTAATGTGACTCTGAAGCTGCCGTCCACCTTAAGTCCAGCCACCTTGCTGCCTACAGACACTGTCTGTCCCCCATTCCAGGATTACATTCTGATTATCAACCAAGGATATTCTAGTCTGCAGGATTTGACTGATCAGCCTCTGTCAGATTCAGATGAGGAGCTCTTTCTGGATAGAAGCAGTGTTGGGAAACAAAGATATTGCAAAGCTGGGTAGGCTGTGGCTATTGCCTGAAAGGTAGCTGAGGCACATCTAAAAACAGGTATGTCCCTGTATGCCTAGGTTGTCTGTTGGGATTTTCAGTTGCCTGGCAAGACAACTCTTTGGTTTAGCTCTCTTAATCTATTGCCTCTTTAGGTAACCTATTGTGATGCTGGATCAGCTACTTAAAACTGTTTTCATAAATGATTAAGGGGATTTTAGTATAGAGATTCCATCTGGAGAATGCTGGCCCAATAATTCCTGGCAGGGATCAGAGCGGGGTAGGTACTTCTTCTTAAATACTTTACTACCTTGGTGAGGAGAGGCTGGCAGCTCAGCACCAAGTATTGAATAAGTTCCAGCTATAAGCCCAACATAGTCATCCTTCCTTGTATGCCAAACTATGTCCCATTTCAGCAGGAAGTAGGCAGATATACTGATGTCCTGATTCCACAAGATTGATGAATGAACTAAAAAGAAGGAGGGGGGAATTATATCAACTCCCCACTGAACAAATTTCCATGACCCCTGTATAATCCTCTCCCTTAACTAACTAGT
Source organism: Perodicticus potto (assembly GCA_963574655.1). Taxonomy (NCBI): domain Eukaryota; kingdom Metazoa; phylum Chordata; class Mammalia; order Primates; family Lorisidae; genus Perodicticus; species Perodicticus potto. The sequence continues at coordinate 5,819 of CAUYRH010139156.1, read as the reverse complement.
TGGCCTTTTGGATTTTTTCCCTTAGATGGTGGATTTTCTGCAAGACAAAGGCACTGAGACGCTGAAGGCTCCTGGGCAGATGTCCTGATGCCCAGAGTCACCATCCCCACAACCTGCCTACAATGCACACGGCACCTTGTTGGTTACACCGCGACCTTCCCCAAGGCACATGGCCCTTCCTTTAAAAGCCCCTGGTCTCTATTAGTTGGAGAGATAGATTTGAGGCAGCTTCTCCCATTCTCCCAACAAGATAGCCGTCACATGGAAAATTACTTTCTTCCTTGGCAATCCTCATTGTCTCAATAATTGGGTCTTTGCGCAGTGAGCAACTGTACCTAAAACCCACTGTGGGTTTAGACTGAAACCCCCTTGTGGTTTCGACAACACCCTGCACGAGGATCATCGGATTTATGGCCACCAGGAACCTGGTACACAAACAGCTGTTAATAAACTTCTGGGGCTTTCAGCATCCATTTTTATGCCCTGAACTCTGCTCATGCTGTCATTTCATTAGTAAAAGAGAAATAACTGTTGAAAATCTCTTTGCAAATTCTAGCACAGAAATGTCCAGTAATAATATGAATAGAGGACCCTAACAGAAGATATTATGATCTTATTTCTATCACCAAGCCGTGAGCCAGACAGGCACGTTGGAATGCATTTTATAGACCGATCACTTGCATCTGCAGGTGGTTAAGTATTGCATCTGTGTTTCACGCACCAAGAAAAGTTGCCTCAAGTTGCTTCATGTCTTTTCACTATTCAGCTGAGAAGAGGAGGAAAATCGGTGTAGACGGCTGGGATTTCTCAAATGCCTAAAGAAGCACATTCCCGTGCCGATCTGCTCTCCTGCTAGAACATGGACAGCAGGGAAGCCTCCAGAGAGCCCATCAGACACACAAGCTGCAGGAAGCCCCAAGAAAGCAGAATTTTGCAAAACCAAGATCTACCTAATTTCTTTGCGGTAGTTTGTCCAACTGCTTAGCAACTCCCAGCTAATACTGTACTGTGCATGCATACAGTTCAATGTTTTAAACTTAATTAGTCTTGAATCTAAAATGGTTTTTAGTTACAAAGCAAACTTGCTTTTTTCCATCAGTTCAGTTGATCTGATTTCAACATTCTTAGAAGAAAAATAGACTGATCATTGTGATTAAATCCTAGGTAACTAGGAGAAGAGTTAGAGTCAAGATGAAGATAAGAAAAAGATCTTATCAGGCTGCCACCAACGCTTCTTTCAAAACATGAATTACTCTCCCTGGCTGGACCTTGGGGAGTGGCCAGGGACCTCTCTGTCACTTTCAGCACGCACAGCAGCCCCCAGTGAACACATGTGCGTTGGTGAAGGAATGCATATTCCCACCCCGCAGGGCCACCCCGAGAATTAGTGGTAGAACCCTGGGGTGGTGTGCACAGAAGTTGAATGTGCACCAAGTCCTCTAACCGAGCCAGGCTGGGGTCACAAACCCAGGCAGCAGGCAGAAGCGAAGTGAGGGACGGGGCCTGGGTGGGCGATGTCAGGGAGTTGGGGGGACTGTGGTGACCCGGAGAACACAGGCCCCATTTGAAGGCATAAATGTTAAACACTGTGTGGGCCAAAACACAGGGCCCAGGGCTGTCTGCAGCCTGTTGGGCTGAGGTTTGTGACTCTTGGTTTGTTACACCAGATAAGTAGTCAACAAAAGGAAGAGAAAATTCTACTCCAGCCTGGCAGAGCTGTTCTTGTTTAAGGCCCCACAATAAAAGCTGGGTCAGATGCTGTCACCGACCTGGCCCCTCCGCCCCCCGACCTCCAGACCCGAGGAGGGCAAAGCCAGGTGGCCCTTGCTGTCTTAGGAGACCACAAAGCCTCCTGACAAAAGGCCACTGCAGGGTCCACAGAGCCTGGGCGCACAGGGCAACAGACGGGCATCGCTGTGCGAACAGAGGGACTTTCAGGAAGAGGGTGGTCTTCAAAAACATCTAACAGCCCCCTCCTTAAAAAAAACAGCAGGATAGAAGGAAAAACCAGACTGAAGTGAAGAGACAGTGAAGGGACTAGGGCAAAGGAAGGTTCAGGAAACTGGCAATGCCAGGACAGAATGGACTTTGTTTCACTGCCAGTAAAAATCAGAGTTGGAGAGTTTGGAAAGTTGACTCATTGAGGCGGACTCAGTAGAGATGCTTCCCAGAACATTCAAGTGAAAGAAAAAGACGTTAATAATGAGGGAGAGGATAGGGCAAATGGAAAATGAGGCCGACCTGCACATTGTAAGTTATCCCCAAAGAAGCCAGGGCAAGTGGCATAAAAAACAATCAGAACAATCAAAAAAAAAAAAAAAAAACCCACACACAAAAAACAAGCAAACCCAAGAATAAGCAGATCAAAAGAACATTCCTTGTTTCATAAAAATCAATGTGGGGACGCTCATTCCCAGTCTCATATTGGAAATTGTTTTAATTACAAGGACACAGAAAAAAATGATGCATTTCTAGTATATAGAAACCAGATGACACACAAAACAAAAATAAAACAAGCCTCATATGTCTTTGTAATATTAAATTCCAAAAGGCAACATGGTTGCATTTCTGAAAAAAAAAATTTTTTAATAGGGTCTTGCTCTATTGTGCTGGGTTAAGTGAAATGACATCATTGTAGCTCAAATTCCTGGGCTCAAGTGATTCTCCTGCCTCAGCCTTCTGAGCAGCTGAGACTATAGACACCCACCCCCAGGCCTGGCTAGTGTTTCTATTTTAGAGACAGGGTCTCTTGCTCAGGCTGGTCTCAAATTCCTCATCTCAAGCCATCCTCCCGCTTCAGCCCCACAAAGGGCTAGGATTACAGACATGGGCCACCATGCTTTGCCCCTGAATTTATTGATTAACAGGTTACAAACCAGGATTTAAAAACCTAATGAAGTAATTACTTGCAAGGGAAAGTCACTGAAAAGCACTCTCAAATAGGCAATGGCTTGGAAAATGCACCCCTTGCACACTCTTCTGGGAAAAAACTTCCTAAGGAGGCACTTCAGTTAATTGAAAATATGAAGAAAAATAAAGAACTTGCAAATTGGGGCCCAGCACAGTGGCGGTGGCTCATGACTGTAATCCTAGCACTCTGGGAGGAGGTCGGTGGACTGCCTGAGCTCATGATTTGGAGACCAGCCTGAACCAGACTGAGACCTCATCTCTAAAAACAATAGCTGGGCATTGTGGTAGGCCCCTGTCGTCCCAGCTACTTGAGAGGCTGAGGCAAGAGAATAGCTTAAGCCCAAGAGTTTGAGGTTGCTGTGAGATGTGATGCCTCTACCGAGGGTGACAAATAAGACTCTGTCTCAAAAAAAAAAAAAGAACTTGCAAATTGGGAAATGATGGTCCCAAAAGATTGGCAACAAGTACTCAGTTATGATGAAGAGAGTTGGTTTAATAAATGTTACAGATAAAATTATGGAAACAAAGCAGGTAACAAAAATAATTATGGAAGGAGATATTTTACATAGCATAAAAGCTAACAATTAGGAGAATTTGGAGGTTTCTAAATGATTAGCTAAATGAATAGATTCTTTCTAAAACCTTTTTGGTGCAAACACTGGGCTCAAACCGAGAATTATACCGGATGTTAAACTATCCTGAAGGGTCACAGGCTCTGCTGGAGTTTGATCATGATCTCCAGAACCACACTCTAGTGACAGGTTTTCTGCGGCCAATGCATGTTTATTACTCTCAGCAGCTATCAGTCCACACCTTTCCTTCAAAAATGACAAGCTCGGCCATTCAGATCGCCATTTAGGCAGGGCTGAATGGTCAGGGCTTAAGCTTGTAATAAATTCCACCCTTTGTTTTTGCAAAAAAAAAAAAAAATGACAAGGTCTATCTTATTGTACAAACACCAGTGCCACAAAAGTCCTGTCCTTCCCTTCTCTGTCAAACCATGATACATTCATACGTTACTTTTCTTTTTAAATTTTCTTTCTTCTTTTTTTTTTTTTTAAAGACAGACTCTCATTTTATCACCCTCGGTAGAGTGCGGTGGCATCACAGCTCACAGCAATCTCCAACTCTTGAGCTTAGGCGATTCTCTTGCCTCAGCCTCCCGAGTAGCTGGGACTACAGGTGCCCACCACAACGCCTGGCTATTTTTTTGTTGCAGTTTGGCCGGGGTTGGGTTCAAACCTGCCCCTTCAGTATATGGAACCGTACCCTACCCACAGGTGCTGCCCCCATAAATTACCTTTCTATTGTCTTCTACACTCTTTTTAAAAGTTTCCAAGCATCTTCCTGCTAAACTCAACTGCTTTTCTCTATTAATTCACTAGGTAACGTGATGGCTCGCATCACTCAGGGACTCTACAATTCAAGGAGTTACAGAATGAAGTCTCCTTAATCTCTGACTTCCTTTGTCGAGCCTGCCCTCTGCCCTGGCCTAGCTCCACACATGCCGGGGACCATCTTTCTCCTAACAGAATCACCGCCTCCTTCAGCTCACATACTCCTGTGGCTTTGACCACAAACGTTCCACATCAGATCTTAAGCCCATCTCTCACCTCCTCACACCACCAGTATCTCCTGCTATTCCCAGAATCGCTGGAAATGAACCCCACTGCCCTGTCGTCACTGCAAACTTCATTAAGACCAATCCTCACTGGCAATCCTCGTTGTCTAGAATTTATTTTCTTCCCAGAACCACATCCCAGTCTCTTGAACCTAAAAATCTCAGAAATCTTATTTTTGACTGTACGAAAATCATGAACTTTATTATATATTTTAAAAGACTCTAGCAGCATACTTCCCAAAACCTTATTAGCAAATATATATATATGTATATATATATATATTTTTTTTTTTTTTTTTGCAGTTTTTGGCCGGGGCTGGGTTTAAACCTACCACCTCTGGCATATGGGGCCAGTGCCCTACTCCTTTGAGCCACAGGTGCCACCCACGAATATATATTTTAACAAAATGAAAACATAAGCCCTCTGTCTCACAGGTGTACCACCATCTCATAAAGAGATGAGTTCCTTAAATCTAATTCTAAAGGGAAATTCTGGATGATTTTTAATTGCATCCGCATGGTTAATAGTATCAGTGATATGAGAATAAGCCAAATTACTTACATCATGAAGTCACCAAATATACAAAAGCACATTACTTATAACTTAATACCCAGTTCTTGTATTAACTGAAGCAAATTACATATGAGTAGAGCCTCAAGAGATTGGTTTCAGGGTACATGATAGTTTCAGTTTTAATCCTTCATGCTTTAGTAATTAACGTAGAGGAACAAAATCTCATGAGAGAAGCAAAAGCTAACCTTGCTAAAAAGTAAAATGAAGAACTTACTACGATGGCTTTATTTGAACATTTTTCAGAAATTTTTTATTGTGGAACAAAATTTACCACATTAACCATTCTTAAATGTTCATTTCATTAGGTACCTTCACATTATTACGCAAGCCTCACCACCATCTATCTTCAGAACTTTTTCTTCATCTTCCCAAACTGAAACTTCATACCCATTAAACATAACTTCCCATTTCTTCCTCCCCTTCATCTCTGGTCAACACCATTCTATTTTCTGTTTGTTAAAATTTACCTATTCTAGTGACCTCAGATGAATGGGGTCATATAATATTTGTCTTCCTATGACTGATTTACTTCCATAAGCGAAATAAATAACATTTCTTTTCTTTTCTTTTCTTTTTTTTTTTTTGAGACAGAGCCTCAAGCTGTCACCCTGGATAGAGAGCCGTGGCTTCATAGCTCACAGCAACCTCCAATTCCTGGGCTCTAGCGAGTCTCCTGCCTCCGCCTCCCAAGTATCTGGGACTACAGGCACCTGC